>DF361444.1:38885-50019 GCA_000787875.1 Solanum virginianum | reverse complement strand
ATTTTCAAAGTTGAGTTCTTGAAGACAATTTGGTATTTTTCTTAAAATGGTGTTGGATTTCTATTTGTCAAAGTGTGTGGTGGACCATTTATCTTGACCAAGTTTTTTTCTTAAATATATATATGTGTGTGTAAGACCATCATCTTATTTCTTTTATCTTCTACACTTAGCCAAATAAAAAGCCAAGTTGAAGAACAAGAAGAGACTCTCACGGTTTGCATAAGGGGATTTTGAAATTCCTTTTCTTTCATCCCACAAATTAATTGTTGGCATTAATCTACTATATTGAGGCCCTTAAGTAGTGTGGAAGTATTTTTAGAGCAAGAAATCATCAAATTTCTCATCTTAGTGTTGTATTGTGTTGAAATTTATGAATTGATGTTTAGTTAAGTGTAATATGATCATTATAGGGTAAAGCAACAATTTGGAAACTATTTACATGCTCATGATAAGATTGGGGCCGAATTTGGTATATGTATATATATATAGTGTTATGATGTGTTGGAACTATTAATTGGTGCTTAATTAGCATGATATGACCATTGTAGTGTGAAGGAATGGATGAAAACCATCTAAATGTATATGTGGGTATGCTGTCCAATTTTTGTAAGTGTGATTAAATGATGATACTTAGTGTTATTGTAGTTATAATGGCATTGGAATTGATTCTTGATGTTGTTGGGTTGTTGTTGTTGTTGTTATTGATTTGAGCCGAATTGGATTCTCGGGGTAGGTTATTTTTAAGGGGAGATGCTGTCAAAATTTTTGTAGAATTAAGAGCAAATTTGGAATTTAGCGCCCAAGAAGCCTTTAGCTAATTGTTTGGCGTTGTTATGAATTATTTGTAGACGTTGGGCATTCCGAAGCATAAGTTGGAGTTGGTTTGCACTTAGATTATTCGGAAAGTGTTCAAGGTATGTAAAGTACCCCTTTTCTTTGGCATTAATTAGTTTAACGTAGGCTATGATTTGAATCTCGAAAGAACACTATTCTTGCAACCCGGGCTTATGTGTGGTTTGTATTAGTTCTTCGCCTCCTTAACGTAGGCTATGATTTGAATCTCGAAAGAACACTATTCTTGCAACCTGGGCTTATGTGTGGTTTGTATTAGTTCTTCGGTATCCTTATGATATTCGGTCAAATTCTAGACTCCTAAGTCCTTGGACTTTGTATATTGCAAGAATATGCAAAATTTGAGAAATTTTGAAAAAACTTATTCCTTATTGGTTTTAAAACTATAATGTTCGTAACTTTTGATAGAAAGCCCAGATTGCCTTGAAAACCTCTTTAAATGCTTCATAGTAGTTCGTATGATCTAGGATAAGTATGTTCCTCCTAAGTTGAGCCAGTTCGGGTTTCCATTATCCGTGGGACCCGCGATGCCCTTTTATGTGATTTTGATAATTTTGGAAAGAATTTGGAATAAATCCTACTTTGATTTTTGAATATGAATATTTTATTTGTCTTTTGAACTTATAACAATGATTTATGCATAAGCTTACTCACGACTCTGCTCGTGCCTATTATGATATTATTCATCGGTTCCCGGGCTGGTTTTTGTCATGCCATTATGATATGCATGTATTCTGGTGTGGTACTGTGTTCGGCGGGTCGCTGATTCCTAGGCCGGTTGTCATCGTGCGCCTTATGATATGTATATATTCTGAAGTTATGCTGTGTTCGGCGGGTCGGCATGCCCAAGGGTCGGGCTCTGCTTAGATTGGGGTTATAAGGTGTTGGGCTTCTGATATTTATGGCATCATGCTCTTTTGTGATACGTGACGGAGATTTCGGAGATTTGAACTTTCTGGTGTTATGGTGCAAGTTTTGGAGGTCGCCATCGTTTCTGTGCGTTAGACATGATTTTGTATTTTATAAAAATAAATACTTGAACTTTCTGGTGTTATGGTGCAAGTTTTGGAGGTCGCCATCGTTTCTGTGCGTTAGACATGATTTTGTATTTTATAAAAATAAATATTTTTATATTTTGGTTATGCATTTTGACTCCCATATTTTTGTTTTGGACTATTACTCTGATTTATATTCTGTATATTCTACTTTACATACTCGATACGTATTTGTATTGACCCCCTTTTCTTCGGGGGCTGCGCTTTCATGCCCGCAGGTACTGACGTACAGTTCAGTGACCCTCTAGTTTAGGACCTCCTTCTGCGGTTTGAGGTGCTCCCCTACTTCGGAGTCCATTTTTGGTGTGTATATATATATGTATATTTTAGTCCGTTGCATTTTGTTTATCAGTTCTGGGGTATGATGGGGCCCTGTCCCGTCTTATGATTCTGTCAGTTTGTTTAGAGGTCTGTGGGTACATGAGTATGTGGGTTGTGTCCAGTTTGTTTGATTAGACCTACATGATGTGTTTGATGGATGGTTTTACCCGCCATGGCAGCCTTGTCAACCCATATACGTATGTATGATATTATGTTGGCTCTGTATGGATTTGTTGGCATTTTCTGGTATGCAGGTCATTTTGGGATAGTTAGTAAAATAAAGGAAACTCTGCCAAAATTTCTATCAAAATAAGACATCGATTTGTAATCTGGCTTTGCGTTTGCATTTGGGGGCCTCATTCGGGCTCTAGTCACGGCCCATAGGGCTGGGTCGTGACAACTACACTTAAAAAAAGTAACAATATGTTGTCTAATGTTCTCCCAGTCCAAAAATAACTAAAAATCCTATTTATAAGAAAAGTAAATCAAATCCTAAATTGATTAGAAAATTTGGATTCGGGATCATGCGCGAGCGAATTTATGGGCCGTGACTGAATTGACGGCTCATGGATGTGGTTTTGTAGATTTCTCCTGTGAAAAAAGTCTTCCATGTATGAGATTCCTTCTATGGCTCATAGTTTGGACCATAGGATGTAGACCCCTTCGTCCTGTTAACTTTCAAAAACCTTCACAAACTCTGGGACCTTTTCTATAGACAAGTTTATGGTTCGTGGGACATTCCACGACCCATTCTATTTATCATATCTTTAACTTCAAAAATTATACCCATCATGAGATTAGGACCACGAACCTCCACCTATGGCTAGTGAATTGAACAATGACCCATAGGTGATCTCGTACATCACCAAAAGCTGCTAAATCCTGCAATCTTCAGAAAAACCTCCTAAATCCTGTATTCCTATGTCACGCCCAAGGAGGGTACCCTGGGCGTAACTGACACTCAGAGACTATTGCTAGCTCCCGAGCGAACCACCTGGCCTAATCATGTTCAATCAAGCTTGCATCAGTGAAAGACATTAGAGTTAGAAATCAAATAATAGTGGGCAACTCTATTCTATTACATTATCATAAAAGAAATATGGGTCGTAGGCCACAAGACTAGTCATTAACGTCTATCACATGAAATATTATTAAAGAAACTCAATCTATAAAGGGGAAGGACCGCAACATCAAAACACCTTCTCTCCATGTCTATGTCAATGAAGCCTCTATCTTAGTATATCTGAGAAGGTACCATGACAGGCCTTGGCTACCACAAACTCAGAATAACTTATAACAAAAGAAAATAAAATAAAAGACATCCTCTGAATGTTGGGGAGAACTCACCAAGTCTCTGGGGCCAGTAAACTCTGAACCTTAATGAATCATTTGCTGAAATCCTCTGCCTACTGAATGTACATCATAAAACGATGCAGCGTTAAGGGGTGTCAATACATGGAATGTACGGTATATGAATGGGCTAAAATAAATAGTATAGGTAGAATATTATGAAATAACATCAACTCGTCAGATACTCATCTCATCTCAGAATAAGGAATAGACACCATCACATCAACGTTAATCATGACTCATACCATCACATCAACATCAGAGTACAATCAAGATGAAACCTATCTGAGAGGTTCTCTAACCGACAAATATCACCTATGAGCCGCTGATGATACAATGAAGTGATGTCGTTGCCACATCCGTCTAGTACCTTGTCGGGGTATAGGATGAGTCTAGTCTGTCAGTAGATCCATAAATCTATCAAGTCCTCTTTTGGGACAGAGGAAACATCCATTTTCATAGTCCAATCCTCTCCTACGCTGGCCACGTAGTTAATGAGTGTGAGTCAAACTCACTCTTACTCATTTTTGTGCTCAATACTCCTCCTAGGACTCAACATGCTCATAAGCTATCAATCATCAAGGTTATTCATCATTTGGTCTCTTTTGGACAAGGAACATCAACCCATCTCATCATCTATCAACTCAAGAAGTTATGAACATGCCTTTTAGATTAAATTTGACCTTTTAAGACTCTAAGGGAATCATTTATTAACTCAAGAAGGTAGGAACATTCTTTCAAGATTAAACACAACCTATTAAGACTCTCAAGATATCAATTTCATCAACATCAAGCATCAATATATTTGACTCAGGATCCGAACCACAACAAGCAAGCACACCCATATGATCATGGCTTTAGACATCAACCCCTAGGTTCATTTTTGCAGTCTTTAACAAAGGAATCATGTAGAGTTTCACGAATGCTCCTTAAATAGTAAATTAAGTTTATGATGATCATCAATCCAGAAAAAGTTTTGTTTATAAGAAAGCATTCGAAGAAATGCCCAAGGATTCCATATACAAGACTCTTCATATTAAACTCATCAACTTTCTACTACCTATGGGGCACATGGGAGAACTATCACATGTTTTGTGTATCTTTACATACTTGGGTTGAAGAATTGCTCATGCTTCTTCAAGAACTTATCTCAAAATCTTGAAATCCCTAAGCTTTTCTTATCCTCTCTCTTAAGAATTTTTAGGTCAAACTAAGAAGAATGGGTTTTGAAACCCTTAACCTGAATAAAATAGCACTTAATCACATTTTTGGGACTTACGATAGGTTGGAGAATAACCAAGAGGACCTTCCCGTAATAAAATTAAATTTCACACTACGTAACAACATGTCTGCATTACGCCAGGGGCGCAGACATGTATTTTATTTTGAAATTTTGTTTCATTCAATTTCTCATCAAAAATTAAAAAAACTTAAGTGTGAGTCTGCGTCCGTGGCAAGTCACACCTTGGGTACGCACTCTTATTATCCCAGAATTAATTATCAAAAATTAATTTTTGACCCATTTACTCTAAAATTGGGTCAAGGCCATTTTCCCACTTAATTTTTCACGCTGATCGTAAATTCGATCTCGAATTTTTCGCTTCCATGTATGAGATTCCTTGGCCATTTTCCCACTTAATTTTTCACGCTGATCGTAAATTCGATCTCGAATTTTTCGCTAGAGCTTGGGAAGAGGTATTATGCGCACAATTACTTTCTAGGGGCATTTTGGTAATTTCATAGGGTGTTACATCATCTCTCCCTTGAGATCATTCTTCCTCGAATGATGAGTAAGGGTACTATTTAGGCACGAGTAGATTCAAGACACGTCTCAATACTTACTCGAAAACTCTCAACTGTCCCTCACCCTCTATAATATCTATATTAGACTCAACAATAGGATATGCATATAAACTGAAGAGTGGAAACTTCAATTAAGTTAAGGATAAGGACATTATCTTTGACATCATTGTCATTTGGCATGGATAGGTGCAGATTTTTGATCTTCATAGCTTCGTTAGCTTCCTTAGCTTCCCTTGTAGCTTCTTCCATAAATTGGTTCCTCCATAGAACTTTGACGGAGGCTATCTCTTTGTTCCTTAGCTTACGAACTTGACGATCAGTATTCAGACTGGACCCTATCAGTAGGGATCCCCAAGGTGGGATCTCCCAAGCACTTCTTTAACATTGAAATATGGAATACTGGATGAATCCCGTCTAACTCGGAGGGTATGTCTAACTCATAAGGGACCCACCCAATCCTAATCATAATTTGATAGTGTTCGATGTAGCATGGACTTAACTTTCTTTTCTGCTTGAACATCATAATGCCTTTCATGGGTGACACTTTAAAATATACCCAATCATCCCTCTCAAATTCTAAGTCTCTTCTCCTCACATCAGTGTATGACTTTTGGTGACTTTGTGCGGTCCTCAACCTTTCAATAATAACCTTTACCCTCTTCAAGGATTGATGAACAAGATCAGGTCCAATCAACTCAGCTTCACCAACTTCAAACCATCCAATTGATGATCTACAGCTCCTTCCATACAAACCTTCATATGGGGCCATCTGGATACTTGCATGATAACTATTGTTGTAGGCGAATTGGAGCAATGGCAAGTGGTCGACCCAGTTTCCCTTAAAGTTGAGAATACAAGCCCTCAACATATCCTCCGAATTCTGAATGATGCGCTCTACATATCCATCTTTCTAAGGATGGAAAGTTGTACTCAGATTCACTTTGGTACCCAATCCCTCCTGAAAAGATCTCCATATTTGGGATGTGAATTGAGCTCCTCTGTCCGAGATGATAGACAAGGGAACTCCATGCAATCTCATAATATCACGAATATATAAATAGGCATATTCCTCAGTCATATTAGCTTTCTTGACTGCTAAGAAGTGGGCTAATTTAGTCATCCTATCCACGATCACTTATATCGAGTAGTGTTGCTTTCAGGGCCTTGGTAGACCGGTAGTGAAATCTATGTTGATCATCTCCCCCTTCCACTAGAATTTCAAAGTTCTGTTTGATGTTTGACCTTGACCTGTTGAAAATTGGGACACTTAGAGATAAATTCAGCGATATCCTTCTTCATTCCATTCCACCAATAGACTTCTCTCAAGTCATGGTACATCTTAGTGGAGCCAGGATATATAGAATATATGAAGTTATGAGCTTCAGCCATAATTCTCTCTCGAACACCATCAACATCAGGTGCACACAATCTACCCTAGTACCTAAAAACTCCCATCTCTCCCTATGGAGAAAACCATCACTTTTTGCTTGTGAACAACATCTTTCAATTGAAACAAAATAGGTCTTGGTCTTGCTTTTCCTTCACCTCTGACACTAAAGATGAAACAGATCTATTTTAAATGTTGACCCAGCCTTCATTATTCTCCTCAAATTGTACTCCCAATCGGGCCACCCTGTACACTTCCTTAGCTAACTTTTTCTTCCTTTCCTCTACATGGCAGTGATACCCATAAACAACCTGCTAAGAGCATCAGCAACAATGTTAGCCTTACCTGGGTGATAGAGAATGCTCATGTTGTAATCCTTGAGCAACTCCAGCCATCTTCTTTACCGCAGGTTGAGCTCTTTCTGACTAAAAACATACTGCAAGCTCTTGTGTCAGTGAGTAATCCTTGAGCAACTTCAGCCATCTCCTCTACCGCAGGTTGAGATCTTTCTAACAGAAGACATATTGCAAGCTCTTGTGGTCTATGAACACATCCACATGCACTCCAGAACCACCAACTCGAGATAATGAGTCAGGCAATTCTTGTTATGAATCTTAATTGTCTAGACATATAGGCTATTGCCTTCCCTCTCTATATTAGCACATAACCTTGTCCAACTCTAGAGGCATCGCAATATCTCACGAAGTGTTCTTTCTGATTGGGCAAGGTCAAAACTGGTGTTGTAGTTAGTCTAGTCTTCAACTCTTGAAAACACTTCTCATATTCATTAGACCACTGAAACTTAACCTTTTTTTGAGTTAGTTTGATCAATGGTGCAGACAAGGAAGAAAACCCCTCAATGAACCTGCAGTAGTAGCTTGCCAACCCCTGAAAACTTCATATATCGGTGGGAGAGATCAGTCTGGGCCAGTTCTTAACTGCTTCTATCTTTTGGGCATCCACTCGAATACCACTACAAGAGACAACATGACCTAGGAAGGCCACGGACTTGAGCCAAAACTGACACTTGGAAAACTTTGCATATAATTCATGGTCTTTGAGAATTTGTAAGACTACTCTAAGATGTTTAGCATGTTCCTCTTCAACCTTAGAATATACTAGGATATCATTAATAAACACAATCACAAACATGTCGATGTACAGTCTAAATACTTGATTCATCAAGTCCATGAAAGCTGCAAGTGCATTAATAGACCCAAAGGATATGACCAAGAACTCAAAATGGTCATACCTTGTCCTAAATGTTTTGGGAATGTCACATTCCCTTACTTTCAATTGATGGTAACCCAATTTGAGATCTATCTTGGAGAAACAAGAGGCACCCTGATGTTGGTCTAAAAGATTATCTATGTTGGGGAGAGGATACTTATTCTTTATTATGACCTTGTTCAGTTGTCGATAGTCTATGCAGACTCCAAGAGACCCATCTTTCTTATGCACGAATAGGACGAAAGTGCCCCAAGGAGAAACACTAATTGTTAATAAACCTTTTTCTAGAAAGTCCTTCAATTGCTCTTTCAATTCTTTCAATTCAGTGGTGGCCATCCTATAAGCTGGAATTGAAATAGGTTAGATGTCGGGGAGAACATCAATGCCAAAGTCAATCTCCCTTTCAGGAGGGACTTTAGGAGATCTTTGGGAAATACTTCAAGGAACTCATTTATAATTGGGACTGACTCTAGAGCTGGGGGGCTCAACATTATTTGACTTAACTCGCATGAGGTGGTAGATACACCCTTTAGAGATTAGCTTTCTAGCTCTAATGTAGGAGATAAATTTGTCCTTAGGTGCTACAGAACTCCGTTTCCACTCTACGATATGTTCATTATGGAAATGAAATTTAACAATCTGGGTCCTACAATCAACGGATGCATAACAGGCATGAAGCCAATCTATGCGAAGGATCACATCGAAGTCAACCCTCTCAAACTTTACCAAGTCAGCTAGGGTATCTCTATGATAAATAGATATTACACAATCCCTGTAAACTCTCTCAGTTATGATAAACTCACCAGTAGGAGTGGAAATAGAGAAGGGTTCAAGTAAACACTTTGGAAGGATCCCAAATATTATTAGCCATATAGGGAGTTATAAAAGATAGAGTGGCACCCGGGTTAATTAATGCATATACAATCAAAGGTAAAGACTTGAAGTATACCCGTAACAACATCTGGTGCTGCCTCTTGATCCTGATGATTATCCATAGCATAAAGATGGTTCGTCCTGCCTCCTGTACCCGTAGTAGTACCCTTTTGATGACTACCGGTTGGGTGTGTTGTGGAGGATTGGGCTCTATTTGTTCCTTCCCCTCGTCTTCTCTTTGGGCAATCATACTGAAAGTGACGAGCCTGCTTATATAAGTAACAAACATTCTTTCCCACGTGGTACTCACCCAGATGGAGTTTACTACACTTATCACAGGGTGGTTTTCCCTGTTTATCTTGGGTCATACTATCTTGGGATTGAGAACCCTGGGCTCTGTAATTCTGGTGACTATAAGACTTCTGATCATACTTGTTGTGTTGGACAGGTGCGCTTGTTGGCGAGGGTGCATAGTGAAAAGGCCTCTTCTGGAAGTAGGATTTATCACCCTTATTTTGTCTCGGTTGGCTAGGCTCATGCCTTGCTGATTTTGCTTTCCTGCTCATCTACTCTTCTTTGTCTCTCTTTTTATCTTCTTCATTTTTTTGGGCATATATGATAATCTTGGAAATGTCCATACCTGGGATCAACAAATGATGCTTTTCGTTCCTTCTTCACATGTCTACCTAACGCAGAGTTAAACTTTCTCATCCTTGCCCTTATGTCTTGGACCATCTTTGGAGCATATTTTGATAGCTTTATGAACTTGAGGTTGTACTCCTTAACTCTCATCCCCTCTTGTTTTAAGTTCACGAACTCTTTAACCTTCGCCTCCCTCAACTCTTGAGGAAAGAAATGGTCAAGGAAAGCAGCCTTAAACCCTTCCCACTTTGTAGGCTCATCATCTTCGCCTCGATTGTCCTTCCATTTGTTGTACCAAACATTTGTGACATCTTTCTACTGGTAGGATGCAAGTTCAACTCCTTCGTTCTCATTGGTATGCATGGCTCTCAAGGCCTTATACATCTTATCAATTAACTTTTTTAGGTCCTCCTCTACCTTTGACCCCGTATAGATTGGTGGGTTAATCCGTAAGAAGTCCCTGAGCCTGGTTATTGTTGTAGACTCTAGTGAGCTGTAACTAGGAGCCTGATGACCTCGATTGTTACTCTGGGAGGCCACTAGCTGAGTAAGCTTGGTAATGGATTCCCTAAGCTCTGCCTCTTAGGTGGGGGCTATTTGTGGCTGTGCAGGGTCGCCTGTGGGACCTTAATGTTCTTGGCAGGTTGACCCTATCTCCTTGTCCCTGTCTGAGTAGGGACCTTTGGTTGGGAATTCTCAGTAGTTGGGGCTGAGGCATCTCTCTGAGTAGTAGTTTGTTTTGGAGGTGTATTTTGCAAACGTGTAACGCATTAATTGGGACAAGACTTTCATAGAGTTAAACTTTACTGCATGAACTTAGATCATAGAAGAAGGGTGACACTTCCTAGTGTCCTATAACCTCCTACTTATGAAGTGTGGTGCACAACACACCCATAAACAAGATTCTACTAGACATGACTTCATAGACTCCCTAGGACACTTAAAGTCTGTGCTCTGATACCAAGTTTATCACGCCCCAGAGAGGGTACCTGGGCGTAACTGGCACTCAGAGACTATTGCTAGCCCCCGAGCGAACCACCGGGCCTCATCACGTTCATTTAATCTTACATTAGCAAATGACATTAGAGCTAGAAATCAAATAACAGTGGGTGTCATGACCTAAGCCTAGGGCCTAGACATGACACGACGAATAGGGAACTCGAAGAGACCCCAATCAAGCCTCTCAACATATCATTACACATCCTTGGTCGTGGAAGCAATAAAATAATAATAAGAGATAGTAAAGAAGGGAACACCGGGCTAAGGGATATTTTTCATATCATAAAACATCAAAAGAGTCAAAGGGAGTCAAAACTCAAAGCATCATTACATACTTATCTAACAACACCTCTAAACATAGAACTTAGCCAGGGGCCAAGACAAGCAATCGGTCTCGGCCTCATAATAATGACAATAGGTAATCCAAATATACAAGATGTAGTCTAAACATGAGCATGAAAGAAGATAGATACTAATCCTCGGACTTGAGGACTCACCAAAAGCTAACTTGAACAATCTGTCTAGCCATGTGTAGGAGAATCAATAGTAGCTCCGTTTCTTGCATGGTGATATCATGTAGGCATAGAGTATGTGTTAGTATGTTTGAATGTACTAAGTATGT
>DF361444.1:8357-33156 GCA_000787875.1 Solanum virginianum | reverse complement strand
GCATGTATAGTCTCAATAGACAAAGATCACTTCATAGTATAAGCTCAATATAGATATTTATGCATAATCAACAATATTTGACAAAACCTCAACTTGTTTCATGCTCATATTTCATAACAATAGATACCCATAAGAAATACATCTTGAAATCATGCAACTTTCATAAAAAGGAAGATTGGGCTTCATGGGTTAAAGGAACCCATGAATGAAACCACATACCTTAGACCTTGAATTTATTGAAATTGAGTTACGAAAGACTTGATGCTTGGAATGGGGTCTTGAAACCCACAACTTGTTCTTGAGTTTCCTTAAATTCTTATTGGGTTTAGTAGAGGCTCTTGAGAGAATTTGAGAGTGTATTCCAATTGAGATAAGTGAATTTGATCTTTAGGAATAGTATTTAGGTCTTTATGAAATGTTAAGATAGCATAGGAATCGCCAAAAGACCAATAGAGATAGCTAAATTTACAAAATGCCATTAATGAAACGAAATTTTGCAAAAACCATTATATACCCTTGCACCGACGAGTTCAACTAAAACAAGCATAACTTCTTCAAACAAACTCTAAATAAGGTGAAACCAAGTGAGTTGGAAAGCCAATTGAGATACCTTTAATTTAGTATGTCATGCGCCTCCCAGTTATTTGTATGCTAAAAGATATTCTCTTTTAAAGTTGACCCTCGTACCAGTACTTGTGCAAAACTTGGCCAACAAAACTTTCTTTGAACTTGGCTTGATATAGGGGACTCACAATGGTCTTAAACAACATGAATAATCTTGAATTAGATTTGAATGTGAGCTTGAATCTTGAATGAATTCTTGAGATCCAAAATGAGTTTAGGATATTTGAATTTGGATGAAATATTTGACTAAGCGTTAGAGAGGGTTTTGTGGAATGTCATGAATGATATGGGGTTGCAAAATGACTAAGTATAAGTGTTTTTATGTATAGGAAGGCTTAGCCCCAAAGACGTTGGACCGAAATTAAAGAAAATTAGGAAATTTTAACATGGAGGCGCGCCACTAGCACGTTGCGCTTGGGGCGCGAAATTCTCTTTTGATATCTTTACTTTGGATTTATTAATTTTGATACGGTTACTCTAAAATCTAGGTTAGACCAATTTCTCACTCAATTTTGTCCCCTGAATAAGAATATGAAGTCAGATTTTTGATATCACGCATGGATTTTGATATATATGGAAATTATGATTTCGTGCACTTTCGAGACACATTTTTGGGCACTTTTTGGGGTCATTTCAGTGGTCATCTCTATTCTATCACATCCTCATCAAGGAGTAATGGCCATTGGACACAAGACTAGTCATTAGTGTCCATCATAATATCTGATACATAGCGTGAGAGTTAAGAAAATAAAAAGAGGACCCAAAGATCCATAATGACTCAAAGTTTGAGCTTCAACATTGAGATATGGATAGTATCTATAATACTCAAATATAATGATCAAATATCATGTCCTGAATGCTGTTCCTGATATACAGAAGGAAGAAAAGTAGGGGTGAGTACACTAAAATGTGTCCAGTAGGTTCAACCGACTAGGTAAGAGAAATTGATCATGTATGTAATAATGAAGAATACTATCACCTGCAAGAAAAGGGTTAGTGGACAATGTAAACCATATATATACCAGTAGACTAAAATATCAGTAACAGTCAAAGATTCAATGCATATACTATGTACGAAAGTAACTCAGGAGATGGAAATACGATAGATATTGGCGCTGATGTATATATCTACAAAGTTGAAGCTATAAGGTAGAATCCATGGGGATCTCATCAGACCAAATGTCGATGGACTCTGGCAGTGATGACACCTCGGTGGGCTCTGGCATCGATGTGCATATATCTACCAAGCTGAAGCTACATGGTAGAACCCATTTGTATCTCGTCAGACCATACACTAGGTGTCTCAAATGTCATGATAGTTGCTGGCATTGATGACAACTCAGCGGACATTGGCATAACGACCTAGCCTAACACTGCTAAGTTTTGTCTGCTCTTTGGCCTACCCCATCATGAATTTGTCGCTTTGAGCTCACTGCAGAAGGCACCTCACAGTATATAGTCCATTCTTTTACTTATATACCCAGCATCTCTACAATGTTTTGCTGATATGGGACATCTCATCTCAAGATGGTTGTTACATACACTTTTTCTATGAACTCTGCGTCTTCGCTGAGGTTTGCCCTACCACATGGGATTAGCCTAGACTCAACACTGAGGTTTGCCCCACGTCATTAAGATTCAACTAATGTCAGTTCAAATCTGACCCACACCAACAATGCTAACACAAGAGTGGCTCTGTTACCAAGTTTGTCACACCTCAAGAGGTTACCCTTAGCGAGGCCAGCACTCAAAGACTATTGCTAATCCCTAAGCGATCCACTCGGCTTCATCACATTATACAATCACATTCTTATAGTGAAAGACATCCATGAATAAGAATCCTAAAATAAAAAGTAATGATAAAATGAAAATCAATGGCCAAAGGCCAAACAGTCTATCCACCAATTAAGTAAGACTAGTGTGGAAGAGACTAGTCAGTAATAACATTGAATCACATCAACAATCTAGTCTATGAAGCCTATACATATCTGACTAAATGATGCCAATGACAGACCTATCGCTACCTCAAAAATAGAATAAAATAAGTGCAAATTCAAACCTAGAAAAGAAACATATGTCATCCAAAAAGTAAGAGAGGGCTCACCAATCAGCTGAAAGCAAGTATGTCCTCAACAGGGTGCCTGTTGATGACCGCTAATGCCTATCTCTGCATTATTCTAACTCATAGCATTTAGGAGAAAAAATGCAGAATTAAAGCATTTAGGGATTTCATTGACTCTTTAGGCTTAAATTATTTAAATGCATGATCATGTAAGTAAAATATGTGAAAATAATTAGAAATCATGCCAGGGTTCACGTAGTATGGCAAAATCATTTAATTCAAGCAGCTAATTCATAAAAGTAGTAATTCATCCAAGATTATATAAAAATGCATTAGAATTTAAGAAAACCTTCAAGAGCTATTCATGGGAGACACAATTTATTCACAACTCCATCAATCTGGGTTATGGGGCACATATAAGAATAGAATCCATGTTTTGGTTAGCCTTACATGCCTGGATGTTTTGAACCTTGAACTAGCTTTGAAGAATTCACAAGATTGCCTTCAAACCCTTGCCCTTTTTCTCTCTTGAAACCTTATGTAATGACTTGGCCTAAGATTGTCAAGTATTATCCACTCTTGGGCCTAGCCCATCAAAGATTTTTCCCTTTGGGCACACCCAAAAGGCGCCTCACATTATATAGACTATTCCTTTACTTATATATCCAACATCACTCCTATGTTTTGCCTATGTGGGGCATCTCATCTCAACATGGATTATTACAACTAGCGCTGATGAAGGGGGATATAGTACCACGATCGACTTTGGTAGAACCTAAAATCTACTGTAGCAGGCCGAATGGCCTGCTACCAGTGGATGCTGGCGCCAGTATTGAGATATAAAAAGGAATACATACCAGTAATAGAATATATAGATGCATAACTACGCTAACATGTCTCAACGAACTCTGGCACTATTAAATTGTATATGGATGAATAACAACAATAATTAGATGTATATCGAATATAGTATGTCTTGGTGGACTCTGGCGCCACTAGGCAGATCTCAAATAAAATGGCTATCAAAGGGCCAATGCAATATAGATGCAATGCATGCCAAAATAGAGTAACAATATGTATATCCAACATGATATGCCTCGGTGGAGTCTATCCCCGATAACTAGATCTCAAGTAGTGTGACTATCTCAATATCTTAGCATCTCAGTAATACATATATAGTATGAGACGTATACATATCAATGCCATAATTCAAGTAATCATATCCAACAAAAAATGAGGATGAAATATAAAATAGTCATGACACCATGGGCTGTGCCAAGTACATCCCCTAGTGCTTCAAGGTCCACCATTAACTTCCTATCATCTCTATCTCATCAATTTTAAGAACATCAATGAAACTGGACTCTTTAAGTCCCATATTATACTCGTCACAACCACGGCGCGGCAATTACTACCAATTTACCATGTTTGTTTTTCCAAAGGGTGTCAAAAGTATCATACTATCACATTAATATCCAACATATGTCAAAACCAAAGGTTTCATCTCAATTTATCAAAAGGATCATCAATTACTAACTTTTTTGCTTAATCAGAAACACAATTTCATCAAAAATCAATCATATCAATCCCTTGGCTTACACATCAACCTAAATCTTACAATTACCACATAAACATTAATAACTAAAATCTAGTCCCAAAGGGTTAGCCAAACCTACCATGATGTCGAAATCACATTTGGACAATCGATCCTCTAATTTGATTAAAAAACTATTAATAATAGTTACTACTCATCAAGAGAAGCATTTTGATACCCATATTTGCATAATTTAGGATTAGGGGCAAAATGGTCAAAATTATTGCTAAAGTTTAAAGTTTCTGAATATGGAAATTGACTTTAAAATCAAGTTCTACACAAAGCATGGAGTCCATAGGTGAACATTCCACTAAAATACATTTCAAATCAATGGAGAAATTGAAACTACCCCAAAAAGTGCCCAAAAATGTGCCTCAGAATGCTCAAAATTTTAAATTCCATATATCTCAAAATTCATATGCGATATCAAAAATTTGACATCATATTCTTTTTCAAGTGATCAAAATTGGAGGAAAAGGGGTCTAACGCCGCTTTAAGAGCTAAAGAAAGGCAATTATGATTTTTCACGTGGCAAATTCTAGTGAGCTATCCGCTCACCTAGGACGATGCGCGAAGTGCACATAGATGAATAGGAGTTATCTTTGTGTTCTCTCCGCGATGCAAAGAGGTGTATTTTTCTATCCACTAATTTTCTATACGGTCCAAGACTTTATGTCTTGGTCCATAAAGTTACCAAAAGTATTTTTACCTAAACTTAGCCTTATTACACACTCATATCATCCTTAACATTTCCCAATACTGACTTAAACACTTTGCCATATTTTCACTTCCCAAATTCAAGTCTCAAACCCTCATCTTGAACTATGTTTTCCTTTAAGGTTCTTCTTCAAGCTTTAATTCTCCATCTCCAATATTCACCAAGTTCATCTCCAAGCTAAGGTATGTGGGTTTCTAAATGGATTCCTTTCACCCATGATACCCAAGCCTCCTTTCACTCAAATTGCATGATTTAAAGTTCATTTACAAATAGGTCTTGTATATTAGGAAATTTACTGCACACTATGTTAAAGCGATGTAAAATTGTGACTGGTTTGCTATGTTTTGAGCTATGAATCTTGGATCTATTGTAAGATTTTATGAGAGGTTTTGATGTATATTGCTTGAGGGTGTTTCAAGGTGTTCATTGATGGTCTTTCAAAGTATTTTCTCTCATGGTTTCATCTGTATATCTTATGGTTTTATACTAGCATTACACACCCTCTGAGTGTTTGATAAAATGCTCGGTTATGGTTTTTTGAGGAAATGAAGGTTCAAAGCATGAGATATGATATGGTTGCTTATATGATTATGAAATGACCTTATATATATGATAAATTCTATATAAAGTGCTGCATTAGACCATGCCCAATCAAGGGGGACTAAGAACCCAGATAACCTAGATGGGGGCTTGTACTCAATAACCTTGGGAAGGGTTTGTACTTCTCCAACTAGTGATCGAGCAGCATCATCACTAATATAGATGGGGTTTGTACTTATCAACCTAGGGAAGGGTTTGTACTTCTCCAGCTAGTGATGGGGCAGCATCATCACTAACCTAGATAGAGATTTATACTCATCAACCTAGGGAATGGTTTGTACTTCTACACCTAGGTGATGGGGCAACCTCAGTACTAACGTAGTGAGGGGTTTGTACCTCACCATCTAAGTGATGGGCGACATCATCACCAACCTACCAAGGGCTTTATACTTTTGAAATCTAGCTTGCTCTCTTCTATCCTATATGAGCATGAGTTACTTAAGCATGTTTTACTTATGCATTGTTCATACATGCCATATTGTTATATTATGTTTATTTCCTATTGTTACGCATTTTTACTATAATTCCTAATTCTTGTTGCATTGCATCCTACATACTTAGTACATTCAAACGTACTAACGCATACTCTTTTGCCTATTGTTACACATTTTGACTATGATGCCTAATTATTGTTGCATTGCATCCTACATACTTAGTACATTCAAAAGTAGTAACACATACTCTTGCCTACATGATATCAGCATGTAGGAACTGGTGCCCAAGTTGATCCTCCTCCTTCTCTTCTCCTACATACTTAGTACATTCAAACATATTAATATATACTCTTGCCTATATGATATCACCATGTAGGAATTGGAGCCTAAGTTGATCATCCTCCTCCACGTGGCTAGTTCGGTGATACTCAAGCTAGTTGGTGAGTCCTCCACTTTGGGGACCTTAACATACTCTCTCTTGCTATATATTGAGACACACTTCTTTATGTTCTACTTGACTATGAGGGTGAGACTGGTTGCTTTTTTTAGAGACCTTACTCTATGTTCTCTTGTTATGTATTGAGATATTCTTCTTTATGTTGTACTTTGACTATGTGGGTGAGCCCGGTCGCTTTGTCTTAGCCCCCTCTCTTATCTATGTATTACAGGTGTTTGTTGCATATGTTATGTATCTATGTTAAGAGCCTTGACTTTATTATTCATGTCTATAATATGAGCTTGACTCTTGTCTCTTAATTATGATGTTGTGCATGCTTTTCCCTTAATCCTATTGCCTCTTATTCTTATGCTTTTATATTGTTTCTATTGCTTTCGCGACCAATGATGTGTAGTGATCTTCTAAGAGGCTTGCTTGGGGTCTTTTTGGGTTCCTTTTGCACCGCATCATGTCTAGGCCCTAGGCTTAGGTCATGAGGAACTTTGTGTCAGAGCACTATGTTGATAGATCCTTGGAGTCCAACACACCACATCGAGTAGAGTCCTATTCATAGTTGTGAAGCGCTCCATGACTATGAGTAGGAGGCTTTGAGATGTTTTAGGAAATATTTTCCTCCTTTATGTTCCTTGCTATGCTAGATTATGCCAAACACTAGAGGAAGATAGGCCCAAACTTCCGAGGAGTAACCTAACAATGGTGAGCTCCGGGATGCTTTCTATATTCTTGCTCAAGTGCTGGCCAACCAAGTCAATCAAAGAGCCCAAACCCCTCATGCTACTACCCTAGGAGCTAAGGTAAGGGACTTAATATAGATGAATCCTCCGGTTTTCTATTGGTCAAAGGTGGATGAGGATCCACAAGAGTTCATTGATGAGGTCTAGAAATTTTTGAATATCATGGGTGTTAGGCCGAATGAAAAGGCAGACTTGGTGGCATGCTAACTCAGATAGGTATCCCAAATATGGTATGATCAATGGAAGGGTGAGAAGGGAATTATTAATGTGGTGCTTTGAGAGGAGTTCAAATTGGCTTTCTTTAATTAGTTTTTCCCTCTTGAGCATAGGGAAGCTAAGTTGCTAGAGTTCATGAACTTGAAACAAGGTGCTATGAGAGTGAGGGAGTATGCCCTCAAGTTTAATCAACTTTCAAAGTATGCTCCTCATTTGGTGGCTGATGAGGGTCTCGGATGAATAAGTTCGTGATAGGGGTCTCCAACTTGGCAAGTGAAGAATGCCAGTCCACCATGCTAATTAGTGACATGGACTTATCTTGGTTGATGACCTATGCCGAGAAAATAAGGAGGAGAAATTGAGGAAGAGAAGGGGTCATGAGGCCAAGAGGGCCCACTTTGAGGGTAGATTCCAAAAGGGTACTAAATGTCATCTAGGCCAAGGGCCTTCTCATGCTACTAATAAGGGGTTTGCCAATGATCTCCCTAGGGCTCAAGTTGGTAGTGGTGTTGTGGCTCCTATTGATATGTATCCTACATGTGGGAAGAGTCATAGGGGCCCGTGTTTAAAGGGTTCTAATGCATGCTTTGATTGTGGGAGCTTGGTCACAAAAGGATAGATTGTCCAAAAAATTATGGCAAGGGCCGGGGTGCAAATGCGGTCCTATTGGGTACAAGTGGTCCTCAAGGTGGTTTCCTGAGGTATAATCAATTTTATCCTCTATATAGGAGGCAACGGGTTGGTGAGATTCCCAATGTTGTTATCGATATGTTGAAAATCTTTTACTTTGATGTATATGCTTTGATTGATCCAGGTGCCACCCTTTCCTTTGTTACCCCTTTTGTTGCTAAAAAGTTCCATGTTGACCCTGGGTTGTTGCATGAGTCATATGATATGTCTACTCCTATTGGTGCCTCTATTGTTGCTAAAAACGTTTATAAGAGTTGTCCTATTTGTATTTTGCATAAGTTATTGCCTTGTGATCTTGTTGAATTAGACATGGTAGATTTTGATGTCATTTTTGGGATGGATTGGTAGCATGCCTACTATGCTTCTATTGATTGTAGAACCCGTAGGGTCAAGTTTAAATTCCCTAATGAACCTGTCCTTGAGTGGGAAAGTCAAAATGTGGTGGTCAAGGGTAGATTTATTTCATGCATTAAAGCTCGTAAGTTGATCTCTAAGGAGTGTCTTTATCATCTTGTGAGGGTTAAAGATGTAGAGTCCAAAGTCATTTTTATACAGTCAGTTCCGATTGTAAATGAGTTTCTTGATGTCTTCCCAAATGACCTTCATAGTGTTCTTCCTAAAAGGGAGATAGATTTTGGTATAGACCTCCTCCCCAATACTCAACCTATCTCTATTCTCCCTTATCGTATAGCCCCGATAGAGTTGAAAGAGTTAAAAAAGCTATTGAAAGTTTTGTTAGAGAAGGGATTTATTAGACCTATTCAATCACCTTGGGGTGCTCCGGTGTTGTTTGTAAAAAAGATGGATGGATCACTTAGAATGTGCATTGATTACTGGTAACTCTAATGTCACTATCAAGAATAGCTATCCTCTTCAAAGGATTGATGATTTCTTTGACCAATTGCAAGGGGCTAGTTTCTTCTCTAAGATTGATCTTCGATCCGTGCATCATCAAGTAAGGGTAAGGGAGTGTGATATCCCCAAGGTAACATTCTAGACTATATATGGGCATTATGAATTTTTTGTGATGTCATTTGGGTTGACTAACGCACCAGCCATCTTCATGGGCCTACTGAATAGGGTTTTCAAACCTTACCTTGATTCTTTTGTTGTGGTCTTCATTGATGATATTCTGATCTATTCACATAGTAGGGAGGAGAATATGGGCCATTTGAGGGTTGTGTTGCAAAGATTAAGGGAGGAGAGATTGTCTGCTAAATATGACAGGTGTGAGTTTTGGTTTATATGGGGCATTTGAGAGTTGTATTGCAACGATTAAGGGAGGAGAAATTGTATGCCAAATATGACAAGTGTGAAATTTGGTTGAAGGAGGTTGCATTCTTGGGTCATGTGGTGTCGGGGGATGGTATAAAAGTGGATCCTAAGAAAATCAATGTGATTATAAATTAGCCTAGTTCGTTGACCTCATCGGATATTAGGAGCTTCTTGGGCTTAGTAAGTTATTATAGAAGGTTTGTGAATGGGTTCTCCTCCATTGCTTCCCTTCTGACAAAATTGACACAAAAGAAGGTTAAGTTTGTATGGATCAATGAGTGTGACAGGAGCTTCCAAACATTGAAATACAAGCTTGTGTTCGCTCCTATATTATCACTAATGGATTGACTTGAGGGATTTATGGTGTATTGTGATGCTTCCTGGGTTGGTTTGGGTTGTGTGTTGATGCGAAATGGTAAGGTCATAGCTTATGTTTCTAGACAACTCAATATACATGAAAGGGAATACCCTACCCATGATCTAGAGTAAGCCGTCATTGTGTTTGCATTAAAAATTTGGCATCACTACTTGTATGGGTTGCATGTGGATGTGTTCACCAATCATAAAAGCCTCTAATATGTCTTCACTCAAAAGGATCTCAACTTAAGGTAAAGGAGATAGTTAGAACTTCTTAAAGATTATGATATGAGTGTGCACTATCATTTGGGTAAGGCAAATGTAGTGACAAATGCTTTTAGTAGGGTGTTTATCGGTAGCTTAGCCCATGTTGATGGTGGTGATAGGGAGATGGCTAGGGAGGTGCATCAATTGGCTAGATTGAGGGTTTGGTTGGAAGAGGTTGGTTATGATGGTGTGGTTGTTGTTGATGGGTCTAAGTCTTCACTAGTTGATGAGATGATAGAAAAACAAGATCTTGACTCCTCTTTACTTGAATTGAAGGCCTTGGTGAAAGAGGGCAAAGTAGAGGTTTTCTCCCAATGGGGAGATGGGGCTCTTAGGTACCAATGTAGGTTATGTGCCATTTATGTTGATGGTTTGAGGGAGAAGATTCTTGATGAGGCCCATAATTCTTGTTAATCTAGCCACCTCGCTTCCACCAAAATGTATAGACTTGCGAGATGTGTATTAGTAGGGCGGCATGAAGAGCGATATTGCTAAATTTGTTTCCGATTACCATAGTTCTCAACAAGTCAAAGCCAAACATCAAAGATCGGGTGGCCTAGCCCAAGACATAGTGATTTCCACTTTGAAGTGGGAGGTGATAAATATTGATTTTGTGGTTGGGTTGCCCAAAACTAGAAAAGGTTTTGACTCCATTTTGGTGGTGGTAGATAGGATGACAAAATCAGCCCACTTTCTACTAGTTAAGACCATATATGGAGCTAAAGATTATGCAAGGTTGTACATCCATGAGTGAGGTTACATGGGGTTCCTTTTTCTATCATATCGGATTGTGGTGTGCAATTCACTTCATACTTTTATAGGTCTTTACAAAGGGGTCTTGGTAAAAAAGTTCACGTTAGTACGACCTTCCACCCTCAAATAGATGGCCAAGCCAAAGCAACTATTCAAACCCTTGATGATATGCTTAGGTAATGTGTATTGGAGTTGAGGGGTAGTTGGGATGATCATCTTGGGTTCAGGTTCAGGGTTCAGGGTTCAGGGTTCAAGGTTCAGGGTTCAGGGTTCAGGGTTCAGGGTTCAGGGTTCAGGTTCAGGGTTCAGGGTTCAGGGTTCCGTGCAACAATAGCTACCACTTTAGCATCGGTATGGCTCCTTTTGAGGCTCTTTATAGGAGACGTCGTAGATCCCCGATTAGTTGGTTTGAGGTTAGAGAGGTGGCTTTGCTGGGAATGGATCTGGTTATGGAGGCTCCTGAGAAGGTCAGGATGATTAGGGAGAGATTGAAGATAGCCCAAAGTGGTAAAAAAATCCAATGCCGATGTAAGAAAAAGAGACCTTGAATTCAAAGTGGGTGATTGGGTTTATTTGAAAGTTTCTCCTATGAAAGGTGTGGTATGTTTTGTTAAAAAGAGGAACTTGAATCCGAGATATATTTGTCGTTATGAGGTCTTAAGGAGGGTTGGTAAGGTAGCTTATGAATTGAAATTGCCTAGTGAAATGAATTTGGTTCATCCGGTGTTCCATGTCTCTATGTTGAGAAAATATGTTGGTGATCCTAATGTTATTGTGGCTCTTGATGTTATGGGTGTTGTTGAGGATAACTTGACTTATGAGGAGGTTTTGGTTCAGATTTTGGATAGGTAAGTGAAGAGATTGAGGATCACAGAGGTGGAATCCGTTACGATCCTTTGGAGGAACCAACAAATCAAGATTGCTACTTGGGAGGCCGAAGCAGACATGCAAAAGTGGTATCCTTAACTTTTCCATTCCATTCAAGCCTAAGGTACCAATTCTAAGTCCCCTATGTGATTTCAAGTCTTGTATTTCAACCCCTATGTCATTCATATGCATTTATATTTAAGTTGGCAAGTTTATGATGATTTTACACTTATGTTGAGATTTTTGAAAATAGTGTTTTAAATGTAATGTTGCATTTTAGTTGGGACTGGTATGTTTATGATCATTCTTGTCGTGTACGTCTCTTTTAAATTCGGGGATGAATGTTCCCTAGGGGGAGATATTGAAACAACCCCAAAAAGTGCCCAAAAATCTGGCTCGGAATGCCTAGAATTTTAAATTCAATATATCTCAAAATCCATGTGCAATATCGAAAATCAAACTTCATATTCTTATTCAGGGGGTCAAAATTAGGGGGTTAAGGGTCTAACCCCGATTTAAAAGTAAAAGAATGGCAATTATAATTTTTCTGGTGGCAAATTCCAGTGGGCTATCCGCGCCCTTGGCGCGATGCGCCAAGGGTGCACAAATGAAAAAAATTTCTCTCCACATCCTCTTCATAATGCGGAGAGGTGAATTTTTCTATCCAGTGATTTTCTGTGTGGTCCAAGGCTTTTAAGTCTTGGGCCTAAAAGTTCCCAAACGTGGTTTTACACATACTTTGCCTTATTTCACCCTCATATCATCCTAAATATTTCCCAATACTCACTCAAATACTTATCCATATTTTCACTACCCAAATTCAAGTCTCAAACACTCATTCGGAACTAAGGTTTTCCTTCAAGGTTCTTCTTTAAGCTTCAAGTCTCCATCTCCAATCTTCACCAAGTTCATCTCCAAGCTAAGGTATGTGGGTTTCTGAATGGGTTCCTTTCACCTCCTTTTACTCAAATTGCTTGATTTAAAGTTGATTTACAAATGGGTATTGTATATTATGAAATTCACTGCACACTATGTTAAAGCTATGTAAAGTATTGACTGTTTTGCTATGTTTTGAGCTATGAATCTTGGATCTATTGTCAGATTTGATGAGGGGTTTTGATGCATATTGCTTGCGGGTATTGCAAGGTGTTGATTTATGGTTATACAAAGAATTTTCTTTCATGATTTCATCTCTATATTACATGGTTTTATACTAGCATTACAAACCCTCTAAGTGTTTGATAAAATGTCCGGTTATGGTTTTTTGAGAAATTAAATATCCAAAGCATGAGATATGATATGGTTGCCTATATGATGATGAAATGAGCTTATATATATGATAAATTCTATATAAAGTGTTGCATTAGACCATGTCCAATCTGGGGGGACTAAGAACCTAGATAACCTAGATAGGGGCTTGTACTCATCAACCTAGGGAAGGGTTTGTACTTCTCCACCTAGTGATGGGGCAGCATCATCACTAACCTAGATAGAGGTTTATGCTCATCAACTTAGGTAAGGGTTTGTACTTCTCCTCCTAGTTATGGGGCGGCATCATCACTAACCTAGATGGGGGTTTGTACTCATCAACCTAGGGAAGGGTTTGTACTTCTCCACCTAGTGATGGGGCAGCATCATCACTAACCTAGATGGGGGTTTGTACTCATCAACCTAGGGAAGGTTTTGTACTTCTCTAGTTAGGTGATAGGGTGGCATCATCACCAACCTGGTGAGGGATTTGTCCCTCACCACCTAAGTGATGGGGCGGCATCATCACCAACCTACCAAGGGGTTTGTACTTTTGAAATCTAGCTTTCTCTCTTCTACATATATGAGCATGAGCTACATAAGCATGTTTTACTTATGCATTGATCATATATGCCATATTGTTATGTTATGCCTATTGCCTATTGTTACGCATTTTGACTATGACGCCTAATTCTTGTTGCATTGCATCCTACATACTTAGTACATTCAAACATACTAACGCATACTCTTGCCTACATGATATTACTACGTAGGAAATAAGGGCCCAAGTTGATCATCCTCCTTCACGTGGCTAGTTCGGTGATAAGATTGCTACTTGGGAGCGTAGGAAATAAGGGCCCAAGTTGATCATCCTCCTTCACGTGGCTAGTTCGGTGATACTCAAGCTAGTTGGTGAGTCCTCCTTTTTAGGGACCTTAGTATATGTTCTCTTGTTATGTATTGACATATTCTTCCTTATGTTGTATTTTGACTATGAGGGTGAGCCCAATTGATTTGTCTTGGCCCCCGCTCTTATTTTTATAGTAGAGGTGTTTGTTGGACATGTTATGTATCTATGTTAAGAGCCTTGACACTATTGTTCTTAATGTCTATGATATGAGCTTGACTCTTGTCTAGTGATGAAGATGTTGTGCAAGTTTTTCCCTTTGTCCCGTTGCCCCTTATTCTTACTCTTTTATGTTGTTTCTATTACTTCCGCGACCAAAGAAGTGTAATGATATTCTAAGAGGCTTGCTTGGGGTCCCTTTGGGTTCTTCTTACATCATGTCACGTCTAGGCCCTAGGCTTAGGTCGTGACAGAAATCACCATTTAAAGTTTTGAAAACTTAGTCTAAAAATCCCCAGTTTTGGACATAAAATAATGAAATTCAAGACAAAATCAAGATAAAACTTATGAGAAATAATGATAATAGTGTTAGAATCACTCACCCAAAATATTTCATCAAAACTCCCTCTTCAAAATTGCCCCAAGATCTTTGAAAGTTCAAAAATGGAGTAAAAATGGTGTTCCACGGTTTTAAACTGCCCAAGTATATAAATACACTCTCGAACGCAAGTGAAGAACCAGATCTACCTCCACAAACCTTGATGGAGAATTAGGTCCACATCTGCGAACATGGAACCCTGAGTGAAAACGTGGAGAAGAACCAGGTTCACTTCTGTGAACAGAGAGAGTAAAAAAAAAGTTGCACCAGCAATACATAAATTTAACAAAAACACAAAATAGGCATTTAGAACTCATCTAAAATCAGAATTTCACAAACCATATATGTATCCATAGTAGAAACAGTGATCCAAACTCAACAAAACTATCAAAAATCTATTCTGAGATCTCCACGACAAATTTAACAATGCAAGTCAAATAAACTAGTTTATAACTTAAGTACCAAAACTGCACTCGGCAACCATATTTAGGGTTAGTTTCACCATCCAGAACTACTGGAACTATCAAGATTTCAATCCGAGCTTTCAAACTCTGAATATTGACCAATGTCAAACTTTGGTTTTGAGAATGACAAAAATCATAACTTTGGGCCTCAAAACCTTATTTTAACTCTGAATTTAGTTTTGTAACTTTCTGTAGTTTAGTTTTGACATTCTGGAACTAATGGAATTGACAGATCCCTTATCCGACCTCCAAAAATTAGAATGACACAAAAACACACTTTTTCAATAACTTAAGCCTCCAAAAATGCCAAAAATTTATATTTTTAACTGATAAAAGAATCAATTAAAAAAGATCCCCTAATTCCAATTAGGAATTCATTGGGCCCTTTAGGAACATACCTTCCAATTGAGAATTTAAGACTCGGGATTCTAGTTCCAACCATTCAAATAGTTCAAAATAGGACCAAAGTAACTTACGAAAGAGTTAAACAATAATTTTCATAGAAAATGCAAAAAATGACCAACTAGGTCATTACATCATTGACCACTAAAAATAATGTTCATCCTTATGTAGGTCATTATATCATTCACCACTAAAAAGAATGTTCATCCTTGAACATAAGGAAAAGAGGAGTACCTGAAGCCTAAAAAAGGCAGGGATATCTGGCCCACACATCAGACTCCAACTCCCAAGTAGCCTCATCAACAGAATGTGCCACTACTGAATCTTCACAGAAGGTATATCTTTCGATCTCAATCTCCAAACCTTCTTGTCCAATATATCTATAGGTTCCTCATCAAGGGACAAATCTAGACCCAACTCAACAAAATCATAAGAAATCCTTCGGGACTCATCGGGAATGTACTGGTGGAGAATAGAAACATGGAAAATAGGATGTACAGAAGATAATATCACTGGTAAAGCCAACTCATAGGCTACCTCACCAACTCTCCTTAAAATATCAAATGGGCCAATGAATCTAGGACTAAGCTTGCCCCTCTTCCGAAATCTCATCGCACCCTTCATGGGTGAGACTTTAAGCTAAACACTATCACCAATAGAGAACTCAAGAGGCCTAACTCTCCTATCAACATAACTCTTCTAGTGACTCTGGGCTATCAGAAGTCTATTTTAAATTAATCATACCCGGTCCATGGCATCCTAAAGCGAATTTACACCTAATACCTTGGCTGAACCAAAGTTAAATAATTCTATCTAGATGCTGAAATGCTAACTGTTGTTATATGAAAACTCCACCAATGGTAAATAATGGTCCCATCGGGCCTTAAAATCAATAACACAAGCCCTAGATATGTACTTCAACACCTGAATGATGCATCATGAATGACCATCACCCTGACGATGAAAAGTTAAACTCAAATCCACTCTAGTACCCAAACCACACTATAGAGCCTGCCAAAAGTAAGAAGTAAACATAAACCCTCTGTCTGATACTATAGACATTGGCACACTAAGCAATCTAACAATGTCTCAAATGTACAACCTAGCCAACTACTCTGCACTATAGCTAGTCTTCCCTAGTAAAATGTGTACTGATTTGGTAAAACAATCAATGACCACTGATGTGCTGTCAAAATACAACACATTTGGTGCCTGAAACAATGGATTTTGTGAGTTCTTAAAGATGCAATTTAGTGTTTTGATGTGTTTTTGTGTGAATCTTGCAGAAAAGTTAGGTTGCCATGATTTTGAAGAAAAGTTATAGATTTTGCTAAAGCATAGGCCATATCCACCTACCTACGAATCATAGCTAACACTATGAGTCATAGGTTGTATCGTAACAAGAATTAAAGACCAAAAAATCAAAAATCTGCCATGTGAAGATCCCCCTATGAGCCCAGGCTACAAGTCGTAAGACACACTACAACTCATATAAGTGGACTCGTAGCAAGAATCGGAGGGCCAAAATATTAGACCAAAAATTAAAGACCAAGATTACAAGACAAACATATGAGTTATAGCCCAAGCAACAACTCATACCTATGGGTCATACCAGTTTAGTCCAAGAAGCTAAGAACCTGATACGAGACTCCGACTATGACTCCTAGGCCAACCTACGAGTCATAACTATGAAATTTATCAAATGTCAATTGTCTTTTGTGCATAATTACACAGGTTATTTTGTAAAGACTATAAATAGTTTAAGTTAGGGTTTTGAGAGAGAGTTCGAATAGTAGACAATTCTCTATTATATTTTGAAGCTTTCCTTAAGTTTTTAGAGTAGATTATTGCTCTCTTTTGGGTAATCCATTTTGAAGATTGCAAATCTTGCCTTGTACTCATTGTTGATCAATCAAACTTGTGGGTTTGCACCTATTTCCTTCATTGTTGCTAGTGAAACTCTCAACTTTGTATATTATTTGGATATTTTTTTGTTTTATCTTAGCCATGAATAGCTAAGGACCCACAACTTGGGGTTGTGGGAACCATGGGTAGTTGACTTGAGATGACCTAGGTTTTGTACATGTCTATGATTAGGGATTTGCATGTATTATCTATTTCCCTTCATGATAAATGTTGTTTGGTGGTGGCCAACACTAAAAACCACCTACTATCACAATTTCGACCAAGGTAATGACGAATAGGAAAAGGAAAGTAGATGACAAGATTTATTTGATGTCTTCGCATCTAATCAACCAAACCTAAATAAGGAGAGGTTGACTAGGACAATAGGTAATAGTTAGTTTGCAGGCCATGGTAGCTGACTAAGCTCCATGGTGAAATTTGACCTTCAACTTCATAAGGGGGCTAGAAGAACCTAAGTTACCATCCTGCATGCGATTCGCTAATCATAGTTACGTTATCTAGGGTAATTTAGTCAATGAACCATAGGAACACAATTCCCAAGTTGTTCTCAAAATTGAGTGTTTCCTTGCATTTTTAATTACTATTTATTTTATGTTGTTTTTGAATCACAAACCCCCCTCCCCACAAACATATTTAGAGGTTGTAGTCATAGATATAAGAAATGAGTAGTAGTTAAATCTTGTAGTCAAGCCATGTATTCCCTGTGGATTCGACCCTAACCTTGGTTTGGTTAATCAATGACAGCGAGTGCTTTCTTATTAGAGTATGACCATTATACATAAAAAATTATGGCACCGTTGCTGAGGTATACGGCTAGGTTTTGATTTGATTTCACTATTAGTTAATTTTGGTGTTAATTTCTAGAGTCTTTTGTACTTTACTTTTGTTTTTGTTTTTGTTGTTTGATTTCTTTTGTAAGGTGTACTAGGTTGTATGCCCAACATAAGCAACCAAGGCAATCCCTTAGCTTCACTAAATTTGGAGATCTATCGACTACCAAGAAGGATGGCTCGATTGAATGAGGACCTTGAGGTTGAGGAGGATATATATGTGAATGAGGAAGACATAAGAACATAGGAGAATCCACAACCAAGGGTTAACCAGCTATAGCTTAGAGATTTCAATGCAAATGCTTACTGCTGGAATTAGTATCGATTGAACCCTATGGCGATAGATGTTACCAATTCTATAGTATTACCCCCTCTATCGGCATATGCTAAGTTTGCAGTATCAAGTGGATTGCTCCAGATGCTCTAAAAGTATGGCATATTCATAGGGCTACCGTCAGAGAATCCCCACCGTTATCTCCAAAATGTCATCTTCGTGTTCAAAAGTGTCATGGGAACACAAAATATTTCTAATGACATTATTGGATTGAGGGTGTTTCCATTGTCATTGACTGGCAATGCAGTTATATGGTTGCTAAGCTACCTCCAGGTACCATCATGAGTTGGGCTGAGCTGCAGAGGGTGTTCTTAGAAAGATATTTCCCAAGGTCGAAGAAGTTGAAGCTTAAGGACCAAATTAACAACTTTGAGCAATTGACTGGAGACTCTCTAAGCACTATATGGGAGAGATTCACCAAATGCTTGAGGATGGTCCCTGATCACAAAATTATTGATGATGCTTTGGTTAAGATCTTCTATAGAGCACTTGATGATAATAGTAAAGTTTGTCCCAACACAATCATGGGAGGTATTTTTCTTGATCAACCATTTGAGCTAGTGGCCGAAAGAATAGAACAAGTAGTGAAGACCAACAGAGCATGAGGTCAGAGTGAGCGTGGTAATACAAAAAGTTCTTGTGCAGTTACCACAAATAATGAGCAGGCTAAAGTGACTGAAGAGATTATGGAGCAACTTGCTCAACTTCCTACGAGTATAGATTTGGTTTGATGCAAAACCAAGCTAGTGTGAAGGCAATAGCTCAGCAACCCCCAATTACTCTTGTGTGTGATGATCAATTCTTTGATGAGGATGCCTATTATGTGAGCAACCATGCGGCGGGTTTCCAAAATAACCCCCAAGGGTCCAATTCGGACAATTGGAGGCAAGGTTCTGGGAATCAAGGTCGGAACATCAACCATGATGGGATGTATAGAGACAACTGGGGTGGATATTATAAGAGAGAGAGTGACAGATGCAGAATGGGGAAGAATAGAGGGCTACAGGAATGGTCCTTATGTACCACCACACAATTGTAATGTCGAATCGAGCAATTCTATGATTGAAGATATGTTTGAATTTTTTTTAAACGAGCCAACCACCAAGATGAGACTCTAAAGGGCATGAAAGTAGATATTTCAAGTATTAATAAAAAAATAGAGTCTCACTCGGTAGTAATCAAGCAACTTAGGCAAGTGTCTTCACAATTGAACCAACCCCAAAAGGGCACCTTAGCAAGCAATATTTTTCAAAATCCTAAAAATAAAGGGCCTTGCATGGAGGTAATGACTAGTAGGGGCAAAAGTATGATAGATCCCCCTATGTAAAAGGTGGAAAATGGGAACCACAAGAAGAGAATGAATGAAGGAACCTAGGCACGCAACACAGAAAAGCAACCCATGAAGTATAAAACCCTTCTGAGGCCCCCTCCTCCTTTCCCTCAAAGGCTTAGAAAAAGAAAGGAGGAGGGTAAGTCTGAACAGTTCTTGGTAATACTAAAAATATTATTAGTGGACCTCTCGTTAGTTGAGGTCCTTAAAAGGATGTCGGGACATGCCAAATGTATGAAAGACCTAGTTAAAAAGAAGCTAAAATTGAGTCAAGACCTCTCCAAAAATGTTCAATGTTGTAGTGCCATCACTACAAAGTCATTAGTGCAAAAGCGCGAAGACCTAGGTGCATTCACCATACCATGCACTGTAGGAGAACTAGCATTAGCTAAAGCACTATGTGATTTGGGGGCTAGCATTAACTTAATGCAGTGCTTTCTTATTAGAGTATGACCATTATACATAAAAAATTATGGCACCGTTGCTGAGGTATACGGCTAGGTTTTGATTTGATTTCACTATTAGTTAATTTTGGTGTTAATTTCTAGAGTCTTTTGTACTTTACTTTTGTTTTTGTTTTTGTTGTTTGATTTCTTTTGTAAGGTGTACTAGGTTGTATGCCCAACATAAGCAACCAAGGCAATCCCTTAGCTTCACTAAATTTGGAGATCTATCGACTACCAAGAAGGATGGCTCGATTGAATGAGGACCTTGAGGTTGAGGAGGATATATATGTGAATGAGGAAGACATAAGAACATAGGAGAATCCACAACCAAGGGTTAACCAGCTATAGCTTAGAGATTTCAATGCAAATGCTTACTGCTGGAATTAGTATCGATTGAACCCTATGGCGATAGATGTTACCAATTCTATAGTATTACCCCCTCTATCGGCATATGCTAAGTTTGCAGTATCAAGTGGATTGCTCCAGATGCTCTAAAAGTATGGCATATTCATAGGGCTACCGTCAGAGAATCCCCACCGTTATCTCCAAAATGTCATCTTCGTGTTCAAAAGTGTCATGGCGAAAGAAATCATCTAGTGGCTAGACGTAGGAGTGATCTACCCAATTACTGGCAGTGAGTGGGTAAGCCCAGTGTAGTGTGTTCCAAAGAAGGGAGGTACCACAGTGGTACCTAATGAAAAGAACATGTTGTTCCCCATGAGACCAATTACTGGATGGAGAGTGTGCATGGACTATAGGAAATTAAATGCTTCCACTCAAAAGGATCATTTTCCTATGCCATTCATGGATAAGATGCTTGATAGACTAACAAAAAAGGGATGGTACTATTTCCTTGATGGATATTCTGGGTACAATCAAATTATTATTGCACCTATGGATCAAGAGAAAGCAACGTTCATATGCCCCTATGGTACCTTTGCATTAAAAAGGATTCCCTTTGGGCTTTGTAATGCTCCAGCCATATTTCAAAGATGCATGATGTTTATATTCTTGGACATGGTTGAAAGTACTATTGAAGTATTATGGATGACTTCAGTGTCATCGGCCAGTCTTTTGAAGAATGCCTTTTAAATTTGAGTGATGTGTTGTAGAGATGTGTTGAGAGTCACTTGATGCAAAATTGGAAGAAATGTCACTTTATGCTCAAAGAGGGCATCATACTTGGTCACAGAATTTTAGGCAAAGGAATTAAAGTGGATAAAGCAAAAACTGAGGTGATAGAAAAATTGCCACCACCAAAATTTTCAGTAAAAGATATCAGAAGTTTTTTATTCCATGCCGGATTCTAATACCGTTTCATGAAGGACTTTTCCATAATCTCACAATCCTTGGGTAAGTTGTTAGAAAAAGATGCAAAGTTTATATTTGATGAGGCATGCATGCACGCCTTCGAAGAATTGAAAAGAAGGTAAACCACAACATCCATTATTGTTGCTCCAGATTGGTCACTACCGTTTGAACTAATGTGTGATACAAGTAGTGTTGCACTCGGCATGGTATTAGGGCAACTAAGAGAGAAAGTCCTGCATCTGATCTATTATGCCAGCAAAGCACTAAATGTGGCCTAGAAAAATTTCATTGTGATCGAACAAGAATTGCTTATGTTGGTGTTTGCATTTGAAAATTTCCATTCATATTTGTTAGGAGCTAAGGTGATCATGCATACCGACCACACCGCACTCAAATATCTAATGGCAAAGAATGATGCAAAACTAAGGTTGATTAGATGGGTACTTCTCTTGCAGGAATTCAATATTGATATGATTGACAAAAAAGGGTTGGAAAATCAAGTTGCTGATCACCTTTCTAGATTGGAAGATGAGGCTATGATAAACTTTGATGATGGGCTGGACATAAAAGACTCATTCCTTGATGAAAGAGTTCTAGTAGCATCACACAATCTTATACCTTGGTTCGTAGATTATGTTAACTATTTGGTGAGTGATATAGTACCTCCTGAGTTAAACACCCATCATTATCGCAAGTTTATGCATAATGTAAAAAAGTTCTTCTGAGATGACCCCTATCTATTTTGGATTTGTGCAGATGGCATCATCCGTAGATATGTTCCAGAGGTGAAAATAATGAGCAGCATATCACTCTTCATTGGTGGATGTCCATCACAGTGGAGCTCGAACGGCTTATAAGGTGTTCCAGTGTCGTTATTACTGGTCGTCTATACACCAAGAGTCTTATGACAGATGTCAAAGAAAAGGCGGAGTCTCGTGAAGGCATGAAATCCTATTTTTGTAATAGAACTATTTGATGTTTGGGGCACTGATTTCATGGGACCCTTTGTTAGCTCTCAAGGTAACAAGTACGTTCCGGTTGTAGTTGATTACATCTCCAAGTGAGTAGAGGCCGTAGCTCTACCAAACAATGAGGGTAAGAGTGTTACAGGATTTATCTAAAAAGGTATTTTTTCTTGTTTCAGTGCGCCTCGGGCAATTATCTGTGATGGAGATTCTCATTTTTGGAACCGACTGTTTAAAGTTGTCCTTGAAAGATATAGTGTGAAACACCATATGGCAACCCCATATCATCCCCAAACTAGTGGGCAAGTAGAAGTATCAAATAGGGAAATGAAGCAAACATTATCCAAAATGGTGAATGTGAATCGTACTGATTGGTCAAGGAAGTTGGATGATACTTTATGGGCCTATCGGACTGCCTTTAAAACTCCTATTGGAATGTCTCTGTATCAATTTGTGTTTGGGAAGGCCTATCACTTGCCTGTTGAACTTGAACACAAGGTATTATGGGCATTGAAGAAACTGAATTTAGATTGGCATGAAGTTGCAACCTCAAGGTTAATGCAAGTGAATGAGCTTGATGAGTTTAGACTGCGAGCATATGAACCTCCACTTTGTACAAACAATGAATGAAGGTTCAGCATGATCGCAGAATTGAAGATTGTCAGTTTGCTCTAAGAGACATGGTGTTGCTTTACAACTCTAGGTTGAGGTGGTTTCTTGGAAAACTCAAATCTAAGTGGATGGGATCTTTCAAGGTTATGTGCATTTTTAGTCATAGTGCTATCAAGTTAGAGAATAGGGATGGCAAAACATTCAAAGTCAATAGACAAAGGGTAAAAAGGTATATGGGACACATGGAGGAGATCAAAATAGTGGAAGATTGGGATCTTGAAGAGGCAGAAACACAAAAGCTTCTCATCGTGTCACGACAATAAATCAGGCACTTCTCGGGAGGCAACCCAAGGTACGCACCTTAACCTTTTCTTTGTGTTTTTACTTTGAGGACAAAGTATCATCCTTTGGTGGGGTGGTAGAAGTTTTGGATTAAGGTAAAGTTTAAGTAGCCTCAAGTCTATAAATTTCACTATTTTTTATCCCAAGGTTTTCTTGCCGTATTTCTTTTTCCTTGGGGATGTTTAATTTTCTGTTGAACCAGCAAGTATTAGGAAGTACAGATAATTTGTAAATGCATAGTAATGCTATCATTTTGCATATATATAGTTCTTAGATTTTCTTTAAACTTTTGATGCAAATTGGATGGCCTCAAAATTTTTGAGGTTGTGATTATTAATGCATTCATATTTTTGAGTAGCTGGCAATATTTGTTCTGATATTGTGGAGGTAAGCTGAGTCTAAAAGCATGACCTGTGAATCTATACGTGATTGTGGATGCAATTGTCATGCATGTTGTGAGCTTATTTTGTTGCATTCATGCATCTTGTATGGATCCAGAACTTACCTTGTTACTCTAAAATTTGGTTTGGTGATGTGGTGGATATGGAAAGGATCTTAGGCCTTTGTTCTTTGAGTGAAACCACTTTTAGCCTAAAATAACCCACCAGTGAAGTGAGAGAATCCCTTTTTTCCAAATTTTTGAGCTTATCATGTACTCCTTCTTTTTTGATACTGTCATGACCCAACCTCGTAGGCCGTGACTAGTGCCCGAATTAGGCTCCTAGACGCAATCACCAAACCAAATTCTAATTACCACAGCTATCATATATATTTTTTAGAAATTTCGGCAGAGTTTCCTTTGCTTATACACTAACCCAAACACACTGCATGCAGAAAATCCAGACAGAATATCAAACAAATACATATACGAGCCGACAAGGTCACCGCTGCAGTTAAACTGCCCAACATACATCTCATACGTACATAGTCATGCACACAACCACAACCCATACTCACAGGCGTCTACAGACCTCTATACAGACAAATAGAATCAGAAGACGGGATAAGGCCCTGTCGTACCCTCAATGTACACGATTACACGCCTCTATACAGACAAATAGAATCAGAAGATGGGATAGGGCCCTGCCGTACCCTCAATTTACACGAGTACGCAATAGAGAATTAAGTGCATATTTACCAAGTGTTTACTCCGAAGCAAAAGGAGCACTTCAAGCTGCAGTCAGGGATCCTAAGCTGGAGGGTTACTAACCTGTACGTTCATCCAATTTGAGTACTCTATCTAAAAGCAAAAGGAGCACTTCAAGCTGCAGTCAGGGATCCTAAGCTGGAGGGTCACTAACCTGTACATTTGTACCTGCGGGCATGAAACACAGCCCCCGAAAATAAGGGGGTCAGTACGAAATACGTTTCGAATATGTAAAGCAGAAAGTATAGAGTATATATATCAGGACAAGGACCCAATACATTTATGATAAAAGAGATGGAGTTGTTCTTGCTAAACTTGACAAAGAGGGCATTCAAACCGAACAAAGTAA
>DF361445.1:21979-51788 GCA_000787875.1 Solanum virginianum | reverse complement strand
TAGGAGTGACATGGCGAATGGGAACTTGAGAGTCCCCAAACAAGCCTCCAGTATCCATTTTTACATCATCTGTTCAATAGTGTACATATATAAATAGTAAACACATAGTTCTAAGGGACGAAAAAGTAGGACTCATGCTATGGGGATGTCATAGGGATAAGAGATTAATATGGATTCACATAGCACATAGCACATAAGAACTAAGGGACGGGTAAGTATAACTCACTCTATGGGGACAATACGGGACTTAGGATCTTCCACATTTCCACATCAAAATATATATACTTATCATAATTCTCATAATCAATCCAAAATAGTCATATTCAATAGATCACCATAATCATAGGCTCCAAATACAACACATAACATATGGATTTGACAAGAGTCTACAAGATGTCCAACAATGCCTCTAGTCATAAGATAGGACGGGGGCCAAGATATGTCCTGGGCTTACTCTTAAAGTAAATAACAAAACGGGAACAAAATAAGGTAGATAGATGGTGGCTTGTCCTTAGAGGATATGAATCACCATAACACTTTCTAAAATCCGATCTAGCCATCAAATGGTGGATGGAAGTAGTCTCCGATTCCTACATAGTTAGATCATGTAGGCAAAAGTATGCATTGGTACGTTTGAATGTACTAAGTATGCACAAATACAATGCATATGACTTATCAAATCTGCATTCAATGTTACATGATAAGGACACATAATATAGAAAGAATTATATATCTAAAGAAGAGTAGTATACAATATACCATGAAGTCCATCATTCATGAAATGTAAAAGTGCTCATATAGTGGGAATGTGACCTCAACCAAAATATAAGACTGCTGATGTTCATGCTCCAATAAGAAAGCGATCGTTGTCATCAATTAACCTAACCAAAGGTTAGGGTCGAATCCACAGGGAATACAGGGCTTGACTACAAGACTTCACTATCAATCATTTCGAGTATCTATAACTAAAATCTCTAAATAAGTTTTTTTTTGTGATTTGAAAACAAAAGTAAAATAAACACTATACTATGACGCGAGGAAACATTTAATTTTAGGGACAACTTGAGAATTGTGTTCCCTATAGTTCCTTGGCTCGATTACCTTAGACAACATAACTACAATTAGAAATTCGCATGCAGGATGGTAACTTAGGTTCTTCCAGCCCTCTTGTGAAGGTGACGGTCGAATTTCACCATGGCGCGTGGTCGGCAACCATGGTGTGCCAACTAACCGTTACCCATTGTCTCAGTCAACCTCCCTTTAGTCAGGTTTGGTTGATTAGACAAGAAGACATCGATCGAATTTTGTTATTTACTTCCCTTTTTCTATTCGTCACTACCTTGATCAGGATCATGATAGTAGGCAGGGTTTGATATTGTACCAAATCCTGTCATCTACTTCCCTTTTCCTATTCGTCATTACCTTGGTCGGGATCGTGATAGTAGGTAGAGTTTAATGTTGGCCACCTCTAAAAAATATTAAGCATGAAGGGAAATAAACAATACATGAAAACTCCAATCATAGAAATGCAATAAATCTAGGTCATCTCAAGTCAACTAGCCATGGTTCCCATAACCCCAAGTTGTGGGTGCTTAGCTACTTATGGCTAAAGCAAAACCAACAAAAATGCAAAGACAAGACGTAGTTCAGAGTTTTGCCAAAGCAATAAAGAATGATAGCACCACAAGTTGCAAACCACAAGATTGATAAATTGAGAATGAATACAATGTGAAATTCGCAATCCCCAAAAGTGAATTTTCCAAGAAAAAATGGAAAATCTACACTAAAATCGTAAAATAATCTAGAGAATATTCAAAGGCAATATTCAATTGTTTAAGTCTGGAATCTTCTCAAAATAAACCCTAACTTAAAGTATTTATAGTAGTTACAAATTTAACCCTAAAAATTACATAGAAAAGATAGCTGGCAGCAAGTACGCCTCGCAGTTACGACTCGTAGGGTGTCCTCTGAGTCATATTCAGGGTCTCGTATCAAGTGTTTAGCATTTTGGACTTGACTGGTACGACCCACTAGTACAAGTTGTTGCTTGGGCTATGACTCGTATGCATTCTCTCGTAGTCTAGGCCTTTAGTTTTTGTCCAATATTTTGGCTCTCTATTTCCTGCGATGAGTTCACCCATAGGATTCGTAGTGGGACCAACAACTTGTAGGATGGCCTCGTAGGGTTGAGCTTCACTTAGCAGATTTCTAATTTTTGCTCTTTGTTTCTTGCTACGATATCACCTTATGACTCGTAGCTTGGGCTATGACTCATAGGTGAGCTCATATCCTGCACTTCAACAAAATTGATAATTTTCTTCCAAAATTATGCCAACCTACCTTTTCTGTAATAACAACACAAAAACACATAAAACAATAAAAGATCGCATTAAGAACTCATCATCTTCTCCTCAAAATCATGCCAACCTAACTTTTCTGCAAAATCAACACAAAAACATAGAAAAACCATAAAAAGTCACATTAAGAACTCATAAAATCCCTTGTTTTAGGAATCAAATGTGTTGTATTTTGACAGCACATCAACACCCTCAACTTAGAATTATTGCTTGTCCTCAACCAAAGACTCAATCTAAATAGATAATCCAAAACACATACTAGTTATCCTTATGGCATATACATCATTTACTCTAATTTAGGTACCCAATTTTCATTTTCAAAACAAGATTGCAAAGCTACTAAGAAAAACGAAAAAATAATGATGTATTTGGTAGTCCAACTATGATAAGCTAAGGAGCATCAACCATCCGCAATCACTAGTGCAGTCATATACTAATCAAGTAGTGCAAATGCCCTCACATAAAAGAAGTCCCTCTTACTCACTCAAAAGGCATTTACAATTTAGGGACTATAGAATCATTCTCACTCTCACAAATGAAATTCACGCAAAATGACTAACACCATAGGCTTGCCTCTATACTCAACTTCCAAATTTGTGACAAAGTGGAATTTGGATCACTTTAGGACTTATTGGCTTGTAACATAGGCTTCTGGGGCTTCGGTATGACATTTTAGGCAAGTAGTGACTAAAAGCTATCCTTGAACTGTGTTTACCACCACTTTTACCTTCATAACCCAACAATCTTCACTAAATCCACCTTTATTCTCCTATTTCAAGCTTTCTCTGGGTGCTTTTTTTTTCAACTGTGCCTAATTTTTGAACTCATTTTTGCTTATCTCCTCAATACAAGGCACTTTTCATTTCTTTTTCTTCACCCGGCTCATGATTTTTCATTTCTTTCTTTCTTTTCCAACTAACCACCTTATTTTTATTACTTTATCATAATAAAGGCCATCCTCAACTTAGGCTTTTAGCTTGAGGTGAACTACACAATATCTATTCTATCATAATAAAGGCCATCCTCAACTTAGGCTTTTAGCTTGAGGGGAACTACACAATATCTATTCTCCAAACTAGGGCCACCATTTGTAGCCACCCTCAACTTAGGCTTTTAGCCTCAATCAAGGTTCACATGTTCAAGGATAGACCAGGTCCAAAATTAAGGTATTTCATCAAGTAAGGTTAAGCTAGTAAGGTGTCAAGAAAGAACGAGTACATGAGTGGCTCAAAAATTTGGAACAAGGGATTCATTAGCTCATTTGGTAGGTCATTTAGGCAAAAGTGAGCTCACTAAAAGAATAAAGACTTAAGATCCCTTCCAAATCAACCACATCACCAAACCAGTCTTATAGTAGTAAGGCAATTTTGAGTCCATACATTATACATGAATGCAGCAAAATGAGCTTACAACACACATAATATTGCACATACAATCAAGTATAGACTCACAGGTCATGCTTCCAGCCTCAACTTACCTTTACATTATCAGAACAAACATCACTAGATAATCAAAATGCATGATTGCATCAATAGCCAACAATCTCAAAATTTTGAAGGTACCTAATTTTTCATCAAAATTTAAAAAGCATTTAAAGACTATGTATATGCCAACAAATAATACTACTATGTATTCACAAACTATCTACACTACCTAAACATGTCGGTTCAACAGAAATTAAACATCCACAAGGAAAAAGAAACACGACAAGAAAACCTTAGGATAAAAAATAAGAAAAGTTATGGACAGGCTACTCAAACTTTACCTTAATCTATAACTTCCCACACCCCACCAAAATAGAGTACTTTGTCCTCAAAGTAAAGACATAGACGAAAACCAAATAATGGAAACATATATATATATATATATATATATATATATATATATATATATATATATATATATATATATACACACACACATACACACATTAAAAACCAACATTTTAAAAGCTATCATCCAAAACAAAAATAAAAACAACATCCAACATAAAGCACTTTTTAAACAAATCCAAAACCAACATAACAAAGATATCGTCCAACAAAAAGAACAAAGTATCAATATATAAAATATAAGGGCTGGGGTCAAAAGTCAAACATCAAGGTACTCAAGCACTGGTATCAGTTTGCTCAACAGGGTCCTGAGTCACGACCTCCTCCTCAGCAATCTGGGCCGCAGGTGTATGTGAGCAACCCTCTCCATGTGAAATCTGCTGCTCCCTATCTCTTTGTGTAGCTGCCATCAGTATAGACTCCTGCACCACCGCCTCTGGTATCGGCTCCTCCTCTGGGTCATCTGGTCTAGGCCTCTTCTGGCTCATCTCTGGGTCCTTCTGTTTAAGGGGCCTCTTCCTATGGGCACATAGGTGGTCAGCTAACAAGTCGAACACCTCATCACCCGCTGGTGACATTTATAGGAGTGCAATTGGAGATGCTAACATCTGCAATAAGTCGGCCTTAAACTTAACCAACTCCTCTGTCACTGCACTTGTGTCAGCAGGCCGACCATGCTCAAGCCTCTGCTGGACTCTCACCTAGAAAGCATCGACTCGGGTATCTATCGCTCTAACTCTCTCATCAACTAAATTGTGGACGAATGCCTTTATCCCATTTGCTGTGTCACGTCTAGGCCCTAGGCTTGGGTCATGACACTATCGGAACACCTATTGCATGACACAGTCGTTGGATCAAAATAGGGAATCGTACGATTTGGCTGACCCAAGGTCTGACTTCTACATACTAGTGCCTGAAAAGCAACAACAGAGATAAGAGAATCAACCTATAATATGGAAGATGCTAGTGCTGGAGTGCTGGACGATGGTGTAGACTCAAGCTTAATAGCTAGCATAGGCTCTGCAGTAGCTAGAGTAGTGTCGATAGTAGCTAAAGTTGAACCTTGAGTCTGAGGCTCAACCGGGAATGGATCAGGGATATGAGGTGCTGCATGTGGTAGGGCTAACGGGTTCTCATTAGCCTTTATCAGGCTTGGACCCATGGTGCATATGGCCTCTATATGCTGGTCTCGGTGGGGGTAAATATGAAATGACCCCAAAAAGTATCCCAAAACGTGCCTCAAATGCCCAAAATTTTAAATTTCATATATCTCAAAATCTGTGGGTGATATAAAAAAATTGACTTCATATTCTTGTTTAGGGGGTCAAAATTAGGTGGAAAGGATCTAACCCCGATTTAAGAGCGAAAGATCAGCAATTATGAATTTTGAAAATATAAATTCGAAAGAGTTGTGCATGCTGCTTTTGCGACGCGCACCAGTATATTTTAGTGATTGTTTTTTTTTTACTTCAGCCAAAATTTTCTATGTTTTGGACCCAAGTGTTCCCAAACGTGTTTTTACCTATACTTAGCCACATTTCACCTTTATATCACCCAAAGCATTTTCCAATACTCACTCAAACACTTAGACATATTTTCACTCCTAAATTCAAGTCTTAAAACCCTCATCCAGAACTAAGGATTTCCTTCAAGCTTCAATTCTCCATTTTCAATCTTCATCAAGAGCTTCTCCAAAGCTAAGGTATGTAGGTTTTAGCCATTAGGTTCTTCCATCCATGGTGCCCTAATAACCTTTTTATGCAATTTGCATGATTTAAAGTTGATTTTACAAATGAGTTTACTATTATGGACATGTCTATGAACTATGTTAAAGCTGTGTAAAGTTGTGACTGTTTTACTATGTTTTGAGCTATAAATCTTGGATCTATTGTAAGATTTGAGGAGGGATTCTAATATATATTGATTAAGGGTGTTGCATGGTGTTGATTGATAGTTTTACAATGGATTTTTTTTCATGATTGCATCTCTAAATTGCATGGTTTTATACTATCATTTCACACTCTCTAAGTGTTTGATAAAATGTTCGGTTATGGTTTCTTAAGGAATCGAAGGTCCAAAGTATGAGATATGACATGATTGATGTTATAATGATGAAATAAGCTTATGTATATGATAAATCCTACATAAAGTATTGTATTAGACCATGCCCAATTTGGGGGGTCTAAGAACCCGGATAACCAAGATGGGGGTTTGTACTCATCAACCGAGTGAAGGGTTTGTACTTCTCCACCTAGTGATGGGGTGGCATCCTCACTAACTGAGATAGGGGTTTGTACTCATCAACCGAGTGAAGGGTTTGTACTTCTCCACCTAGTGATGGGGTGGCATCCTCACTAACTGAGATAGGGGTTTGTACTCATTAATTAAGTGAAGGGTTTGTACTTCTCCACCTAGTGATGGGGCGGCATCATCACTAACCGAGATGGGGGTTTACCCTCATCAACCGAGTGAAGGGTTTGTACTTCTCCACCTAGTGATGGGGCGGCATCATCACTAACCGAGATGGGGGTTTACCCTCATCAACCGAGTGAAGGGTTTGTACTTCTCCACCTAGGTGATGGGGTGGCATCATCATCAATCGAGTGAAGGGTTAGTACTTTGCCACCTAAGTGATGGGGCGACATCATCACTAACCTACCAAGGAGTTTGTACTTTGGAAATCCAACTTGGTCTATTCTACACATATGATATCCCATTGAGCATGAGTTATTTAAGCATGTTTTTCTTGAGTATTGATTATACATGCCATATTGTTATATGATGTCTATTGCCTATTGTTATGCATTTTGATTATGATGTCTATCTCTTGTTGCATTGCTTCCTACAAACTTAGTACATTCAAACATACTAACGTATACTCTTGCCTACATGATATCACCGTGTAGGAATCGGAGCCCAGGTTGATCCTCCTTCTCCACGTGGCTAGTTCGGTGCTATTCAAGCTAGTTGGTGAGTCTTCCACTTCGGGGACTTTAGTCTATGCTCTCTCTTGTTATGTATTGAGACACTTTTCTTTATGTTCTATTTGACTAAAAGGGTGAGCCCGGTTGCTTTGTCTTGGCCCCCGCTCTTATATATGTATTAGAGGTGGTTGTTGGATATGTTATGTGTCAATGATATGAGTTTTGACTCTTGTCTCTTGATTATGGTATTGTGGAAGCTTTTCCCTTAGCCTTTTTTCCCCTATTCTTTCTCTTTAATGTCTTTTATATGCTTTCGTGACCAATGATGTGTAATGACAAGTTAAGAGACTTGTTTGGGGTTCCTTCGAGTTGCCCATTTGCTGTGTCACGTCTAGGCCCTAGGCTTGGGTCATGACACTATCGGAACACCTATTGCATGACACAGTCGTTGGATCAAAATAGGGAATGGCAGCGAGGTGTTTGTCCTGACGGCAGACTCATGAATTTGCTCAAAGATAATTCGGGCCCAATCTATCTCATAACCAACTAGGATGCTGGCTAATAACACTACGCGCTCTAGGGTTATCACATTATCTGTGAATATGGGTCGGATATGCCAAAGGATAATTGACCACCAAAACTTAGCCCAAAAAGAGAGGTGGGCTTTGATTATCGAACCTGCATGGTTTGTAGCCCACGTCAGCTCAAACCCCTCCTCACATATCTGGCTGGCAATCCATAGCAGCATCTTGGTCTTGGCCCTAACGTCTTTCTCACGTAATGCTCTTCTCATTTTATCAATGCGACTATCGTACTATGCGGTGCCTGAGGCACTCTGTAGGTTGGCCTAAACTGAATCCATCAGATTATCTCCTCTGAAATGGGAATATCTGACCCCAGACTGATACCTCTCATAGTCTTGGCTACTCAATCAACTTCTTATTCTTTGGAAACCCTCAACGATGAGTAGCAAGGTCGGCTATATAAAACTCATGAACTACGTAAGGGGCATACTTGCACAGCTATTGTGTAGTCCATCATAGTCCATGCTGGTCTATCTCCACATCTAACCCTGGTACTCTACTAACCCAGAGTCGTTTAGGCTAGACATCTCATGAAATTGTCGAACCAGTTTGTCCTACCCCTTTGGCTCTAACCCCTGATAATATATCTTCTTCATTCCTACAACGCACCATCTGGGGTCAGTTGGGGGCTGTGATTGTACTTCTTCCTGTTGGGCCTGTCAGGTGCTCTCAGACTCTGACTCTGACCCCAAGTATGTGGAGTCATCTATGGTAAGCTGCTCCCAGACCTGTCTCCATCATCCTCCTGTTCCTCCTCTTCATACTAGAAGGAACTGCTCACTTCCATGAGTGCCTGAGTTGTACATGCCTGGGTCTGAGGCATATTTGCATCTAGATCTATTCTGACCCCGTGCACTTCCATAGAGCCCTCGGATCTCTCAGTCTCGGAGGACTCATCAACCAACCTCCTTTGGAGTGTTTGGATTGCTCGTTTATCCTTTGGAGGCATGATATCTGTAAACCAACCACACAACACATGTGAGTGTCAAGATGTTTGATCAAACAAATAACATAACAAAGAATAAGAAACAAAAACACTTAAGTATAGAAAATCACTAATATAGTTGAAGATCTGTAGCTACAAGGTGTAGATACGACTTGTAGGGTGTCCTACGAGTCGTACTCTAGCCTCGTAGTACCAAGGTTTCTAAGAAAAATGCAATCTGAATTCAGATAAGAGGTGCAGTTACTGGCCTCATACCTCATTCCAGAGGCACTTTTGAAATCCCAGGCAGACTTAGGAGACCCTTTCTACGAGCTGTAGCAGATGCTACGAGTCGTAGGTGGGTTTGTTTAAGAAATGTGATGGAACCACAGGTGACTAGTACCTGCTACGAGGAACCACTACGACTCATAGGAGAACCTACGAGTCATAGGGGGCCTCGTTGTTGAAAACAGAAGCCACCTGTAGCGCCTATCACATTCCCACAAAAACCACAAGCAAATCAAACACAAACTAAGAATTGGCAATTATAAGAGCAATACAATAAATTCGATTCACAAATAGACCCTTTACGATAGCAAGCAGTTATAACAACCATTACCCCCAAAGATCGAAGTCAATACCACAATACATCAAGCAAAACCAAAAGCAATTTCATCTCCAAATTCACACTGTTTATCAATAAAACATTCTGTTAAGATGCAAGTGAAATTCAAACACTTTCAATTAAGTCCAACAAGATGTGGCATATAAAACACACCCACACCTTCCAAAATTCCATTCCAAAAATAATTTGCCTAATGTTAAGACAACAATTAAGCACTACATTCAAGGGACCATTACTCTCACAACTATGAGGACTCATACGAGATTTTTGAAACAAGGCTCAATGCATAGCAATATTTTCAAAGCACTCAAATCCTAGTTTTCATATCTAGAACAAAGCATCACCACATGGGTATGAATATTCATGATTAAACCAAATACACAATCATTTAAAGAATGAAACTCACCGCAATAGTGTGTTATAGTTAACCATGAGGCTTACCAAATGGTAGACAAATTTAACCAATGCAAAATAGATAGAAAAATGCATCGAAAACCCTAGAAAATGGTGTCCTCATCGGAGTACTCACCAGAAAGTGACATAGGTAGCTGGGATTATGATTGAAATAATGAAAGACAAAGGGGGACTTGGGAAATCATGGTTGATTAGGGTTATTGAAATTATTTTGACACCTATTATAATAAATTGGATCACACTTTAAAAAGCTACAGATCGGGGCTACGAGACCCCAACTACGAGTCACAGCATGTCCTATGACTCGTAGATCCCGATCTTGTAGCTAACCCAACACTTGTAAAAATATTTTGAGTTCATATTGGGTACTACAAACCCCACTTATGACTCGTATGGGGCCCTACGAATCATAAGGTTTGCTCGTAGTGTGTGCCAACTTTCAATACTCACTGTTTCCCTCTATGAGGCATGAGTACGAGTCATAGTGGTGACTACGACTAGTAAGCCTGCTCGTAGAAGTTTCTTTAAGTGCCATTTTCTCACATCTTCAGTTCTTTAATTTCCACCTACAGACCAGGTCTCAGAACATAACAATCTTCAAAATATTACAACTGCATAAATGTCTTTCAAACTTAAAACAACATAACATGTCACCACCTAAAAACTTCAAAAAACCAAACAAGCTTAAAAACAAACTAAAAATCATCATATAAGCTTGGGTTGCCTCCCAAGAAGCGCCTTGTTTAACGTCGTGTCTTGACTTAGTCATCATCCATCATCAACAATCATCAAGAGCCCAAACCTCCCTCTTCAACTCATCCAGGTGTTTTATTGACTGGCGGATGTCGAACACGACCTCTGCATTATTGACCCTGAGCAGAAGTTGACCTAAATCCATATCCACCAAAGCTATTCCGGTGGCCAAAAATGGTCTTTCTAAAATAATGGGCACATCAAAATCAACCTTACAATCAAGGATCACAAAGTCCGTAGGAAAGATGAATTTATCAACCTTAACGAGTATATCAAGAAGTATTCCCTTCGGCTTTTTGATGGTTCGATTTGCCATGAGAAACTGCATTCTTATCGGTGTGGGAGTGCCAAGACCAAGCTTTTTGAATACAGCAAGAGGAATTAGATTGATACTCGCTCCTAAGTCGCACAATGCTCTTGCGAATTCAACATCACCAATGGTGCAAGGGATGGTAAATATACCGGGCTCCTCTTATTTTTGAATAAGGCATTTGGTCATAATTGCACCACATTGTTAGAGCTCCTGTGCGAATTCTTGGCTCAAAGTGCCTTTCTTTGTCACCAAATCCGTCATATATTTGGCGAACCCGGGCATCTTCTCCAAAGCTTCTAGAAGGGGAATGTTGATGGATAGTTGCTTTAACATTGGGAGGAAGTATTTAAATTTTCCCTCCTCTTCCATTTTCTTAAGCCTTTAAGGCAAAGGAGGGGTAGGTTTTGGAATTAACTTAATTTTCTCATTCTCCCTCACTTCTTCCTTTTGCATCCCAATATTCTCTAAACCTTTTCCCTCAACCGCAACTTCACCACCAACACCCTTCTTATAAACTTCATCCATAATCACCGGCATAGGGAGATCTATGGTACTTTTACCAATCCTAGTCATGACCTCCATACAATGCCCATCATTCTTTGGGTTTTGAACCATATTGCTTGGTAGGGTGTCCTTTTGGCATTGGTTCAACTGTGAAGAGACTTGCCAAAATTGTTGTTCGAATTGTTTAATAGCCACGAGTGAGACTCTATCTTTTGGTTTATACATTAAATGTCCGATTTGATTCCCTTTAAGATCTCATCTTGATGGTCAGTTCTTTTCAACAATTTTTCAAACATCTTTTCTAGCCAAGAAGTGCTTGGTACGACATCCCAATTATGGGGCGGTACATAAGGACCATTTCTATAGCCATCTCTTCTACCCCATTCGGTATCTGACACTCTCTCCCTTTTATAGTAGCCACCTTAATTGTCTCTATCAGCACCATCACGATTGTATTTCTGACCCTAATTTGTGAAACCTTGCCTACAATAGTCCGAGTTGGACCCTTGGGGGTTATTCCAGAAAACCGCTGCTTGGTTACTCACGAAACAAACATCTTCATCAAAGAATGGATCTTTATATATGGGAGACTTAGGAGGTTGGTGAGTGACCGCTTGGACACTTGTTTGATGTTGCTTCAAGACCAAGTCCATACTTGTATGAAGTTGAGCAAGTTGATCTATGATCTCTTCATTAACCTTTGCTTGATCATTATTAGTGTTAACCGCACAAGAATTCTTCATCAAACCTCGCTCTCGTTGACCCTAAGCTCTATCGGTTTTAACCACTTGCTCCATTCTCGCGGCTATCAATGCAAAAGGTTGGTCAAGAAACATGCCTCCCATGATTATGTCGGCACAAGCTTGACTATTCTCGTCAAAGGTCCGATAGAAAACCTCAACCAAGGCATCATCAACAATCTTGTGATTAGGGACCATCCTTAAGCATTTCCTGAATCTCTCCCACGTGGTACTAATAGAGTCACCCGACAATTGCTCAAAATTGTTTATTTGATCTTTAAGATTTAGCTTCTTTGATCTTGGGAAATATCTTTCTAGAAACACTCTCTAAAGCTTTGCCCAACTTGTTATTATACCCGGAGGAAGCTCAGACAACCACACAGCTGCATTACCCATTAGTGACAATGGAAACACTCGCAAACCAAAGACATGAAGAGAAAGATTTTTGTGTCCACATGACACCCTTGCAGACAAAAACTATATTATGGAGATGACGATGAGGATCCTCTGAAGGTAATCCTATTAATAACCCAGAGTTTTGGAGCATTTGAAGTAACCTACTCGACACCGAGAACTTAGCGTTCGCTAGTAATGGAGGCAAAACTATAGCGCCAGTAACGTCTATAGCCATAAGGTTCAAACGATATTGATTCCAACCATAAGCGTTCTCGTTGAAATCCCTAAGTTGTGGCCTCTCATCCCTTGAAGGTAGATTTTCTTCTCTTCCCATATCATCATTCATATTCATTTCTTCCTCAACTGCGATATTCTTATTCATTTGAGTCATTCTTCTAAAAAGTCGATGGATCTTCAAATTGATCGGAGCTAAGGGAGTGCCTTGGCTCCTTGTGTTAGGCATACAACCTAGTACACCCTGCAAATAGAATCAAACAACAAAAACTAAAATAAAAGTAAAATTCAAGAGAATTTAGAAATTAATACTTGAGCCAACTAATAATGAATAACAAGTCAAGAACCTACCCGTATTCCCTAGCAATGGCTCACGCTCCAATAAGAAAGCTGTCGCTGTCAGTAATTAACCTAACCAAAGGTTAGGGTCAAACCCATAGGGAATACAAGGCTTGAATACAAGGCTTTACTATTAATCATTTCGAGTATCTATAACTAAAATCTCTTAATGGGGTTTTTTATTATTTGAAAACAAAAGTAAAATAAACACTATACTATGATGCGAGGAAACACTCTGTTTAAGGGAAAACTTGGGAATTTTGTTCCCCATAGTTCCTTGACTCGATTACCTTAAATAATATAACTACAAATGAAAATTCACATACAGGATGGTAACTTAGGTTCTTTTAGCCCTCTTGTGAAGGTGAAGGTCGAATTTCACCATGGCGCATGGTCGGTATAATGACAATTGGAAATTCGCATGCTGGACAATAACTTAGGTTCTTCCAGCCCTCTTGTGAAGATGAAAGTCGAATTTCACCATGACGCTTGGTCGGCAACCATGGTGTGCCAACTAACTGTTACCCATTGTCCTAGTCAACCTCCCCTTGGTAAGGTTTGGTTGATTAGATGAGAAGACATCGATCAAATTTTTTCATTTACTTCCATTTTCCTATTTATCACTACCTTGGTCAGGATCATGATAGTAGGCGGGGTTTAGTGTTGGTCACCACTAAACAACAATCAAAATGAAAGGAAATAAACAATACATGCAAAACCCCAATGATAGAAATACAATACATCTAGGTCATCTCAAGTCAACTAGCATGGTTCCCACAACCCCAAGTTATGGGTGCTTAGCTACTCATGGCTAAAGCAAAACCAACAAAATGCAAAGACAAGACATAGTTGAAAGTTTTACCCAAAGCAATGAAGAATGATAGCACCACAAGTTGCAAACCACAGGCTTGATAGATTGAGAATGAATAAAATGTGAAATTTGCAATCCCCAAAAGTGGGTTTTCCAAGAGAAAATGAAAATCTACACTAAAACCCTAAAATATTCTAGAGAATATTCAAAGGCAATATTCAATTGTTCAAGTCTGGAAATCTCCTCAAAATAAACCATAACTTAATGTATTTATAGTATTTACAAATTTAACCCTAAAAATTACATAGAAAAGACAGTAGGCAACAGGTACGCCTCGCAGTTACAACTCATAGGGTATCCTATGAGTCATATTCGGGGTCTCGTATCAGGTGTTTAGCATTTTGGACTCGACTAGTATGACCCACTGGTACGAGTCGTTGCTTGGGGTACGACTCTTATGCATCCTCTCGTAGTCTAGGCCTTCAGTTTTGGTCCAAAGTTTTGGCTCTCTATTTCCTGCTACAAGTTCACCCATAGGAGTCGTAGTGGGATCAACGACTCATAGGTTGGCCTCGTAGGGCTGACCTCCACTTGGAAGATTTTTGATTTTTGCTTCTGTTTCTTGCTACGATATCACCTTACGACTCGTAGCTTGGGTTATGACTCGTAGGTGAGCTTGTATATCCTGCACTTCATTTAAATCTGCAATTTTCTTCATAAATCATGCCAACCTACCTTTTCTGCAATAACAACCCAAAAACACATAAAAATAATAAAAAGTCACAATTAAGAACTCACAAAAACCCTTGTTTTAGGCATCAAATGTGTTGTATTTTCACAACACATCAAAGACCAAGCAAGTTATTACTTGGAATCCCGTTGTTATCCCCACACCAGAAAAGAGGTGGTCTACTTGCCAAAGGTAAACCATACTTCTCCATATGGGTCTCCCATTTTGGAGAAGTAACCTTCCTTATGGGCCTCTAATTTTGGATAGGATTTTCACAATATTTCTAGCGAGTCATGCCTCAATTAACGAGATGAGCCTCAGATCTTTCTAGCAGGTCATGCCTTAACTAACAGGATGAGCCTTAGATCTCAATACCGATGTTGGCACATAGTTTAAGAAAAGGGAAAGGAACCTTGGAGATAGCCTTGATGCCTCCAACCTCATCGGTGCTAAGTGAAAATATTCCACAAGAATACTTATACATACACATGATTTCAAAGGAGGCAATAGTCATTTCAAATCCTTTGAATGCACATTTAGGCTCAAAAGGCAAACACATTTCATAATTATTCGTACTTGGGCTTAAAAACAAATCATAGTTTATAATTATGATACTCATGCATAAGAATAGCTCATTCATATATACAAGATGGTGCAAGCACCCAAAATGCTCAAAGATCAATATCATAGACATTTATGTGATCATATTCTTGTCATAACCAATATCATTTCAAAATCAAATACATAATTATAATTAGGCTTAACCCACTTCATAATTTTCATAAAATCTTATGCTCATGAATGTATATGCTATGAATGAGATGAAGATAGCATGGGTAATATATATTTAAACTTAAATCAATAATACAATATGAAATTCAAGTAAAGACATAAGTAAAATTCACATTCAAATTATAATATAGATTACCCATGCACAAATCAAGCTTTAAAAGGGACATGCACATTCATAACTTTAAAATCTCAATGTAAACCATCATATTATGGCTTAAACCAATTTAAAATCACTAATAAAGCATAGCCCATACTTTAATTGAATTTAATAAACCAAAATATTCAAAATCCATTTTTAAAGTAATTAAAATTTCATGAAATTCAAGTGACAAGAGTTTAGACCTTCTTTGTTGAAAGGGACCAAGAAGCAATCCCATATACCGTAGCTAATGAAGAAGATTAAAGAAGAAATTTGAAGAAGGATGAGCCTACCCTTGATTCCCAAGCTTAGTTTCACAAGAGTCCTTGTGAGTGCTTTTAGGAGGGTTCAATATAATTCTAAGTGTAGGAACGAATTTGAATGAGTGAATTAGAGTTTAGGTAACTTGGAGGTCTTAAGATAGTATAGGAAGTCATAAAAGACCCTTAGGAGAAGCCACAATTAAATAAAAACCATTAATGAAGCAAAATAAGATTTCTTGCCAGGGTCCTGTGAGGAAGTCTCATAGTCCATACTAGGTTTCACAGACCGTGAAACCCTCCCGTGAGACCTCACTTAGCCAAATTTCAGAAAACACTGCACATATGGGCTTTACAAAAACAGGCATAACTTCTTGATTCGAGCTTGAAATAAGGTGAAACAGGATGCATTGGAAAGCTAATTCAAAGAGCTTTAATTCAATAGGTCATAGGACACCTAGTTTGTTTTATGCTAAGATATATAACCATTTAAACTTGATCTCTTCTATCAGTTCTTGTGAAAAGCTTAGCCAATGGAATTCCTGTGAACTTGACTTGATGAAAGAGGCCCATGATGACCCTAACCACATAAATAAGCTTGAATTGAGGGCTTAAAAGTAAACTTAGCTTAAGCTCGAAGATTTCATACATATAAAAATTTTGATGTAGGCATCCATACGACTCACTTCATGGTCTATACCATTCTACATGAACCTATAGTCCCCCGTACCACTTCACTTAGGCTCAAAACTGTGGAGTCTCAAGCCCAAGGCTACCATACGGTCCACCACACGGTCCGTATGGTCTCATACAGTCTGTGTGGGGTCCAATTATGGTATGCCTTGGTCTCAGACTCCATACTAAGGCCTACACACCCCACATAAGGTGAAGGGCCACTTCAAGGAGGCTCCACACGGTCGGTATAGCACCACACAGACTGTGAAGGCTTCCATGAAGCGTCACCTTAGTCCAAAACTTTTCAAAACCAAATTTCCAAGCTTCAAAGAAGTCATACAAAGTTTGGATCCTTACATCATCTCCCTCTTGGGAACATTCATCCTTGAATGTGCTTGAACAAGGCTTGAAAGGCTTGATTTAGAATAGGAAACATTCAAACATAAGATACAAGGCATTTTTCATCACTTGAAAATCATAAAGTCATTAAGACTCGTATCAAAACCTATTTAAGTCATTCAAAACTTCTTAAAAGTCATTTTCATGCACATGTATGCATATTATGTCCTAAAACTCAAGAGTGAATGAACTAGGACCACTAGGAAAAAGAATAACCTAATATCTGAGATTTGAGTTGATTGGAAAAGATGGGGATGTCGTTTCATCATGTCCAACTCCGCCTCTCATGTAGCACTTTCCACATTTTGATATCTCAAAAGTACCTTAATTAAAGCCACATCCTCGTGGCAAAGTCGCTTCACTTGTCTATCCAAAATCTCAACAGGGACTTCCAAATAAGACAAGTTCTCCTCAACCTCAATACCTTCCAAAGGCACAATAGTACTAGGATCACCAACCAACTTTCTCAACATAGACACATGGAAACAAGGCGAATGAAACTCAAATCTGGAGGCAATTCCAACTTGTAAGACACATCCTCGATCCGCTCAACAATCTCATAAGGACCTACATATTAAGGACTTAACTTGCCCTTCTTTCCAATATGCATTCCACCCTTCATAGGATAGACTTTCACATACACCATGCAAATCTCACCAACTCTTGGATGTACAACCTCGCATAACCTTTGACACTTAAGCTAGTCTTGATCGATAGAAAATAAGCTTAGTCATCCGGTCAACAATAACCCAAATTGACTTAAATTGCCTTCTGGTCCGAGGCAAACCAACCACAAAATCCATGTTCACATTTTCCCATTTCCAAGTAGGAATTCCAATATCTTGATTCAAATCACTAGGCCTTTGGTTCTCCACTTTTACTTGTTGATAATTAGGACGTTCAGATACAAACTAAGTGATGTCTTTCTTCATACTGTGCTACCAATATACTTCCTTTGAGTCTTGATACATCTTAGTAGATCCTAGGTGAATAGAATAAAAGAGTTATGGGCTTCACGCATGATCACCCTTCTAAGGTCACCCACATCCAAAACATATAACCGATCTTGATACTGAAGCACACCATCCCCCTCTTGGGAGAAGACCTCTATCTTTGTTTCGACAACCAACTCTTTTAACTCAACCAATGATGGATCTAGATCTTGCTTAGCCTTAACATTAACAATCATATAAGATTTGGCCCCATTCTGAACCTGTATACCACTTTCCTTAGAGTCGGCCAACCTAACACCCAATCTAGCCAACGATGAATATCTTTTGCCAACTCTTCCTTCCCTTTATCAACATGAGTCGCACTTCCCATAGATAGCCTACTAAGAGCATCCACTACAACATCTGCGTTGCCGGGATGATACTGTACACTTATGTCATAGTCCTTAAGGAGTTTCAACCATTTCCTTTGTCTCAAGTTAATATCCCTTTGAGTAAACACATATTGGAAATTCTTGTGGTCAGTGAAAAACATCAACATGCACCCCATACAAATAGTGTCTCGAAATCTACAAGGCAAACACCATAATTGCTAACTCAAGATCATGAGTCTGGTAATTATGCTCACGCACCTTCAATTATCTTAACGCATAAGATATCACCTTACCATATTACATAAGTACACAACCCAACTCAATACGAGAAGCATCACAATACACCACCAACCTATCTAAGCCATCCAATAAAGTCAAAGTGGGAAATCATATATCTCAAAGAAGAGTAGTATATAATATGCCATAAAGTCCATGATGCATGAAATGCAAAAGTATTTATATATAGTGGGGATTTGACCTCAACCGACCGATCTTTCAATGTTTGAAAACTCTTCTCACACACATCTGACCATATGAACTTGGCGTTGGTTTGAGTTAACTTGGTCAATGGAGATGCAATAAATGAGAAACCTTCAACAAACCTTTTATCATAACTAGCCAACCTAAGAAAACTTTGAATATCCGAAGGAGTAAGCTTGTCAAATAATGCACATCCTTTACCAACTCCCTTTTTACTTCATCTATAAGATTAACTACAATATCTCCCTTGCTTGGGTTGCATTAAGGGCCCAAAGTAACTCTCTCTATTCAGTAGGGATGGAGATAGGAAACCTTAAGACATGCTTTATGGTACAATAAGAATCATAAAAAAGTGAAAATTTCCTAAAATGCCTTGTAGCCTCCTACCCATAGATGTGGAGCGCTCTACACCTATGAATAAGACTCTACGTGACGCGACATATTGGACTCTAAGGACTATTTATAAGCCTAATGCTCTGATACTATCTCTGTCATGACCTAGACCTAGGGTGTAGGAGTGACACGGCGAATGGGAACTTAAGAGTCCACAAACAAGCCTAAAGTATCCATATTCACATCATCTGTTTGAACGCATATATATAAATAGTAAATATATAGTTCTAAGAGATTGGAAAGTAGGACTCGTGCTATGGGGATGTCATAGGGATAAGGGATTAACGTGGATTCCATAGCACACAGCATATAACACATAAGAACTAAAGGGCGGGTAAGTATGACTTACTCTATAGGGGCAATATGGGACTTAGGATCTTCGATATTTCCACATCAAAATATACAAACTTATCATAATACTCATAATTAATCCATAATAGCCATATCTAATAGATAACCATAATCATAGGCTCCAAATACAACACATAACATATAGATTTGACAAGAGTCTAAAGATGTCCAATAATGCCTCTAGTCATAAGATAGGACGAGTGCCAAGACATGTACCGGCCTCACACTCAAAGTACAACAATGACAACATACCCAGTGGAATCCCACAAGAGGGGTTTGGGGAGGGGAGAATGTATGCAAACCTTACCACTACCTAAAGTTAGAAAGGTTGTTCCCTAGTAACCCTTATCTCGAAATCCCATAAGCAGAATAAACTAGATATAGAAAGAGGAAAGGAATAGAAAGGGAACAGAAAGAGTGATTATAAGGGAAAGCATATGACAATGTGCAAATATGATAAAATTAACCTACACAAGATATAAAGACAATGTGAATATGCAAAACATAAACAAATATAGGACTAATAATAACAACATATGATGTAAGGATATCACTACTCCTACTAACCTACTATATCACGAAGTTATATATCGACCTACCCTTGCTAACCTATTAGCCTGCTACTCTAATACGCGACCTCCATTCCTTCCTATCTAAGATCATGTCCAAGGTGAGATCATGTATCCCCTTATCTTGTTTGATCACCTCCCCCAATACTTCTTTGGTCTAAGTCTACCCCTTCCATATACCTCCTAAATCTAACCTCTCGCACCTCCTAACAGGAGTATCAATACTCCTTCTCTACATATGCCCAAACTAATGTATTCTCGCTTCCCTTATCTTATTAGCAACAGGGGTCACCTCAAGCTTCTCTCGAATGGTCTCATTCCTAATCTTATCACCCTCAAAGTAAATAACAAAATAGGAACAACATAAGGTAGATAGATGGTGTCTTGTCCTTGGAAGATAGGACTCATTATAATACTTTCTCTAATTCGATCTAGCCATCAAACGGTGGATGAAGGAAGTCTTTGATTCCTATATGGTTAGATCATGTAGGCAAAAGTATGCATTAATATGTTTGAATGTACTAAGTATGTGGGCATGCAATGCATATGACTTATCGAAACTGCATTTAATGTTAGATGACAATTACACATAATATAGAAAGAATCATATATCTCAAAGAAGAGTAGTATATAATATGCCATAAAGTCCATGATGCATGAAATGCAAAAGTATTTATATATAGTGGGGATTTGACCTCAACCGACAGATAAGACCAAGCAAGCTATTATTTGGAATCCTAATGTTATCCCTACACTGTAAAAGAGGTGGTCTAATTACCATAGGTAAACCATACTTCTCCGTATAGGCCTCCCATTTGAGAGAAATAACCTTCCTTACAGGTCTCTCATTTTGGGTAGGATTTTCACAACTTTTTTGTGGGTCATGCCTTAATTTATGGAATGAGCCTTAGATATTTTTAGTGGGTCATGCCTCAACTAACGGGATGAGCCTCAGATCTTAATACTTATGTTGGAACATAGTTTGAAGAAAGGGAGAAGACCCTTAGGGATAGCCCTGACGCATCCAATCTCATCGGTGCTAAGTCAAAACATCCCACGAGAATACTTATACATATACATGCTTTCAAATGAGGCAATAGTCATTGCAAATCCTTTCAATGCATATTTAGGCTCAAAAGCAAACACATTTTATAATCATTCATACTTGGGCTCAAAAGCTAAATCATAGTTCATAATTATGATACTCATGCATAGGAATAACTCATTTACATATACAAGATCACATTCTTGTCATAACTAATATCATATCAAAATCATATACATAACGTAATTGGGGTTAACCCACTTTATAATTTTCATAAAATCTGATGCTCATAAATGCATATGTTATGAATGAGATGAAAATAACGTGGGCAATATAGATTGAAACTTAAATCTATAATGTGAAATTCAAGTAAAGACATAAGTAAAATTCACATTTAAATCATAATATACATTACCTATGCATAAATCAAGCTTTAAAGGGGACATGTATATTCATAAGCTCAAAATCGCAATGCAAGCCATCGTATTAGGACTTAAATCAACTTAAAATCACCAATATAGCATAGACCATACTTCAATTGAATTTAATAAACCATAATATTCAAAATCCATATTTAAAGTAAGCAAAATTTTAAGAAATTCAAGTGAAAAGAGTTTGGGTCTTCTTAGTTTAAAGAGACCAAGAATTAATCCCACATACCTTAGCTAATGAAGAAGATTCGAGAAGAAATATGAAGAAGAATGAGTCTTCCCTTGATTCCCAAGCTTAGTTTCACAAGAGTCCTTGTGAGAGTTAGGTTCAATATAATTCTAAGTAAAGATCCTTCCTTATGCTCCAAGCTAATCTCCAACGGCTCACTTGAGGGCAGTTCTTTAGATGAGAGAATTTGAATAATTCTAAGTGTAGGAATAAATTTGAATGAGAGAATTAGAGTTTAGGTCATTTGGAGGTCTTAAGATAGCATAAGAAGTCATAAAAAGCCCTTAGGTGAAGCCACAATTATAAAAAAACCATTACTGAAGAAAAATAACATTTCTTGCCAGGGTTTCCATTAGGAAGTCTCACGAACTGTGAAATCCTCCCGTGAGACCTTACTTAGCCAAATTCAGATATTGCATATATGAAATTTGTGAAAACGGGCATAACCTCTTGATTCAAAATTCGAATGAGGTGAAACTGGATGTGTTGGAAAGCTAATTCAAAGATCTTTAATTTAATAGGTCGTGGGCTACCCAATTCTTTTTACGCTAAGAGATATCACCATTTAAAGTTGATCCTTCCATAGGTTCTTGTGAAAAGCTTAGCTAATGGAATTTCTTTGAACTTGACTTGATGAAGGATGACCATGATGACCTTAAACCATATAGATAAGCTTGAATTGAGGGCTTGAAAGTGAACTTAGCTTGAGCTCAAAAATTCCATACTTAGAAAAATTTTGACGTAGTCATCCATATGGTCGACTTCACGGTCTTTACCGCTCTAGATGGACCATATAGTCCTTCGTACCACTTTAATTAGGGTCAAAACTGTGGAGTCTCAAGCCCAAGGTTACCATACGGTCCACCACATGGTCCGTATGGGCTCACACGGTTTGTGTGGGGTCCAAGTGTGGTATATCTTGGTCTAAAACTCCACATTAAGACCCACACACCTTACATAATGCAAGGGCCACTTCAAAAAGTCTCTACATGGTCCATGAAGGTTTCCATAAAATGTCATCATGGTTCAAAACTTTTTGAAATCAAATTTTGAAGCTCCAAAAAATTCGTACAAAGTTCAGGTCCTTACATGCCTCTAATTCTAATGTCTGGATGGAGTCACATTTGACTCTTAAAGATGATGCCTGGATAGGGCCTTCTCATGAATATGATGAGAATGTTAAGACAAATTTGACATTAAAAGATGATATTTTGATGGCCTTGATGATACTACTCATGTGGAAGCTGGAGACTCCTTTGGGGATCAAACCTAAAGATTGATTACTGAATTCAAAAAAAAATAATGTTATGTTTAATTGTTTTACTTAAAATTAAGTGCTTAAATATTTTTTTGTTAGTTTTCTCTTTCGTACTTCTCATGATATATTTTTATAAATAAAACTTTTAGTCTTCAGTTGGATCCAAGATGAGTAATGGTGATATGTATCTTTTGGACAGTACCACAACTCATACTATACTAAGAGAAAGAAATATTTCTCTTATTTGGTTATGAAAAATGTATGTATTGATACAATATCCAGTAGTACAAAATTTACTGAGGGATCTGGAAGAGCGGCCTATCACTACTTGGAGGAACAATACTGGTAATTGATAATTCATTATATTGTAGTAACTCTCAAAGAAACTTGTTAAGTTTCAAGGTTATTCGCCAAAATGGCTATCATGTTGAGGCTGCAAATGAAGAAAATATTGAATACCTTTATATTACTATAATAAATGTTGGGAAGAAAATTATGCATGAATAATTGTCTGCACTTTCTTCTGGGTTGTACCATACAAATATTGGTACAGTTAAATCACATGCCATTGTAAACAAAAAGTTTACTAATTCTCTTGATTTTATTATTTGGCATGATCGGTTGAGCTATCTCGGTTATAATATGATGTGCAGAATAATTGATAATTCACATGGCCATACCTTGAAGAACCAAAATATTCTTAAGTCAAATGAATTCTCTTATGTTGATTGTTCTTAATGAAAGTTGGTTATTAAACCATCAACAACTAAGGTTGGGGTTGAATTCCCTGCATTTCTGGAATGGATACAGGGTGATATATATGGGCCTATTCACCCTGCATGTGGACCATTTAATATTAGATCGTCTTGATCGATGCATCTATAAGATAGTCACAAGTGTGCTTATTTTCAACTACAATATGGCCTTTATGAGGTTGTTGTCTCAATAATTAAGTTAAGAGCACAAATTTCAGATTATGCAATAAAGATAATTCGTCTTGATAATGCTTGTGAAATTACATCTCAGACATTTAATAACTTTTATTTGTTCATTGGGAAACAATTGAGCCTTCAGGATGCTCATGTCCATACTTAAAATGGTCTAGCAAAGTCACTGATTCAACATTTTCAATTGATAGCTAGACCATTGTTGATGAGGATAATGTTGCCTGTTTCAATATTGGGACATGCTATATTGCATGCAACAACACTTGTGTGCAAAGGCCAATTGGTTATCATGATGTCTCTCCATTGAAGTTGGTTTTTGGTCAAGAGCCAAACATTTTTCATCTTAGGGTCTTTGGTTGTGCGGTATATGTTGCAATTGCTCCACCACAATGCACAAAGATGGGTCTCCAAAGAAGGTTGGGGATATATGTTGTGTAAGAATCTCATTCTATTATAAAATATTTAGAGCCTAGAACTGGAGATTTATTTACGATAAAGTTTGTTGATTTTTATTTTGATGAATCAGTATACCCAACATTAGGGGGAGAACAAGCAATTGGAAAATTGGATAGATTGAAATTTATTATCATTATCTCATTTAGATCCTCGAACAAATCAATGTGAGTAAGAAGTTCAAAAGTTAATTTATTTGCAAGGTATTGCAAATCAACTGCTGGATGCATTTACTAACCTTTCAAGGGTCATGAAATCACATATCCCAGCTATTAATTATCCAGTTTGAGTTGATGTCCCAATAGGACAACTTGTCAAGGCAAATGAGTCTAGGGCACTCTTTAAATATGGAAGACCAATTGGTTCCAAGGATAAAAATCCTCAAAAAAAGAAAAGGAACAAATGATCAAAATGTTCATACGGAGGCAATTGCTCATAAATAGCCTCGAGACATAACAAGTGTTGATATCATTGAGGAGGTCAAGTACCTAAAAAATAATGAGAATGATAAATTTCAATAAATTACATCTTGATGAGAAAAAGGTGCAACCAAAATAATACTGTAGTTGATAATATTTTTTTCCTATAATGTTGCGATTGAAATAATGCAACAAGATGAGGATTTGGAACCAAGATCTGTCGATGAATATAGAAAGAGAAATGATCGGCCAAAATGGATGGAAGCAATTCAAGCAGAATTGGCTTCACTTGAAAAATATAAAGTTTTTGGACCAATAGTTCGAACACTTGTAGGTGTCAAGTTAGTCGATTACAAATGAGTTATGTGAAAATGCAATGAAAATGGTAAAGTGATGTACTGTCAAAATAAAACACATTTGATGCCTAAAACAAGGGATATTGCAAGTTCTTAATGTAATTTTTTATATGTTTTATGCGTTTTTGTGTTGTTCTTGCAGAAAATACAGGTTGGCATGATTTTAGGAGAAAATTACAGATTTTGTGAAGTACATGACATACGAGCTTCCTACGAGTTGTTGCCCAAGCTATGAATCATAGTGTTCCCTCGTAGCATGAAACAGTGTCCAAAATTAAAAATTTACAAAGTGAAGGTTAGCTATATGAGGCTAGCCTATGAGTCGTATGTCTCACTACGACTCGTAGAAAGAAGCCTTGTAGCCTGAAATAGTGTTGCCAAAATTTGGACCAAGAATTGCAACTGGACTAAGAGAAGACACTATGAGTCATAGATGAGATGAGGAGTCGTAGTAATAGATCATATTAGTCAAGTTCTAAATGCCAAGTGTTGACTACGAAAGCTCGATTACGACTCTTAAGTCACCTTACCAGTCATAATTGTGAATCGTACCTGCTGCCAGTTGTATTTTCTATTTTATTTTTAGGGTCTTTTTGTAAATAGTATAAATAGTGAATAATAGTGTTTTTGAAAGGGAGATTCAACACTTTACATATTCTACATCAACTTTGAATATTCTTAGAGAACTTTTCTAGGGTTTAGTGTAAGTTAGTATATTACTTTTGAAGACCCATTTTGGGGGATTTGAAATCACTTATATTCAACTTCCATTAATCCAAGTTGTGGTTACAACATCAAGGTAGATTTGTTTTTCATTGTTCTTGGATAATCTCTAAACCATATTTATTCCAACCATTGTTTGTGAGTTTGCCCTAGTCATAGTGGCTAAGCACCCACAACTTGGGGTTGTGGGAACCATGAGGAGTTGAAATAAAGTAACCTAGATTTTGTGCATTTCTTTGATTGAGTATTTTCATGTATTGTCTACTTTCTTTCATTTTGAATTTTGTTTGGTGGTGGTCAACATCAAATCCTGCCTACTATCATGATCTCGACCAAGGTAGTCATGAATAGGAAAAGGAAAGTAGATGATAGGATTCGATTGATGTGTTCTCATCTAATCAACCAAACCTGACCAAGAGGAGGTTAACAGAGACAATGGGTAATGGTTAGTTGGCATATCATGGTTGTCAACCATGTGCCATGGTGAAATTCGACCTTCACCTTCACAAAAGGGCTGGAAGAACGTAAGTTATCATCTTGCATGCAATGTATTGATTGGTGTTATGTTGTCTGGGGTAATTGAGTCAACGAATCATGGGAAACACAATTCCTAAGTTGTCCCTCATTTGATTGTCTTCTCGCATTTGTAGTGTTGTATTTGCATTTGTTCTTCATCTTGAATTGCAAAACCCCCCATTCTAAGGAATATAGTGATTGATACTTGAAATATTATTAGTGGATCAATATAGTCAAGCCCCATATTCTCTATCGATTCAACCCTAACCCTTGGTTAGGTTTATACTTGACTGGGATCGCTTTACTATTGGAGTGTGAACATAAAAAATTATGGCATCATTACCGGGGAATATGGCTAGGTTCTTGACTTGACTTCACTATTATTTAATTCAAGTATTGATTTCTAGATTCTCTTGTATATTACTTTTGTTTGTTTTATTTTGTTTTGTTATTACAGGTATCCAAGGAGAGTGCGGTAAGGTTTAATTCAGTTAAGCACTTATTTGTTGTTAATCACAATGGCTGAACAAAAGTTCATCATCACAGGCAATTTATTTGAGTCATTGCAATGACGTGTCCTGTTTTATGGGCAAGAGTCTGAAGACCCTCATACCTATTTACAAAACTTTACACAAATATTGAGGGGGGTGCTTGGAGGACAACACCCAGCTTGGGATGTCGTGGCTCTTCAGACTTTTCCCATGACCCTTAGATGTGACACCATGAAGTGGTGCTCAATCCTTCCATAAAATGTTTGCACTAACTAGGCAGAGGTACAAAGGATCTTCTTCATGAACTTCCAAAAGGGGCCTGACAAGCAATAACTATAGGATTTGATTGCTAACTTTGAGTGAGTTCCAAGAGAGTCTTTATGTGCGACTTGGGATAGGTACAAAGAGTGTTTGGGGAAGAAGAAAAAATCATGGTCTAATGAATGATGTATTAGTGGCAAGCTTCTATCGAGCACTAAGCTCCGAGCAATAATTGCATGTGGATACTTTATTTGGAGGAGACTGTTCGACATTCTTGAGGCAACCATTTAATGATGTTATTGAGTAAATGGACAAATTATCTGTGATAAGCCAACTATACCAGTCACTTCAAGAACAACCAATTGTCCCTACTAGCTTGTCAAGGAAAGGCTCTAGTAGTGCAAGAAAGGATAGTGTGATCAAATAGATCAAGCTACTGCATCAACAACGTGTCAGAGAAAAACCTTCTAAGGTTGAGAGTATGCTTGAACAACTAATTAAGAAAATGGATGAATAAGAGGAGATGCTGCAAGAAATTAAGTTTGATACCATCAAGATAAATTACAAGGTTGATCAACAAGCGATGGTAATTCAAAGGATCAATGACCAAGTTGAGCAGGTTTCCACACAGTTAGAGCATATTCAAAAGGACAGGAGGAGAGATCATAGAGGTGGTGAAAAGAGCTCATCAAATTTTGAGGAAGTCTGACTACTCAAAAGAACTAAGTCAAGCCACGATGTTAAACAAGGCACTTTTTGGGAGGTAACCCAAGTATCTTTTATGTTTTTCGCTTGTTTTAAGTTTATCTTGGTTGTTTGAATTGTTAAGTAGCAGATTGATGTTTGATTTGATATTTAAGACATTGAATCAGTTGTAATTTTTTGAAGATTGGTGTATTTTGAGTTTTGGTTTACAGGTGTGAATCAAGAGCTAAAAGTGTGAAGGAAATGGCATTTGAAGCAGCCTCTATGATTAGGCCTATGAGCCTTAGTGTATGCTACAACTCGTAGTCATGCCTCGTAGAGGAAAATAATGTTTGATTAAAGTTAGCATATACACTATGAGCCAACCTTACGATTCGTAGGGCTCCCTACGAGTCGTAAGTGGGGTTTGTAGTGCCCAGGTATGACTTTTAAATTTTTCTAAGTGTTGGGTCTGCTACGAGACCAAGGCCTATGAGTCATAGGATGCCCTAGGACTCGTAGTCGGGGTTTCGTAGCCCCAAAATACAAAATTTTTAAATTCGACCCGATGAGGGTATATTAGGGGTCAAAATGAATTTGACCCCTAATTTTCCTCATTTAAATGGTTTCCTCCCCCCAAAGCTTTCCCAAAATCCCCTTTTATTATTTTGATCAAATTTTCCATCAACCCACGTCACTTTCTGGCAAGATTTTCTGACGTGTCAACTACCCTAGGGTTTTGGCATCCCTTTTTTTCTTTTTATTGCGACTAACTGCTCTTCATCTTCTCAAGTGTATCTTTTCTTGGTTAATTATGCACATTGTTGGATGATTGTGTGTTTAGTGAAGATATTGAGAATACCCTTGAGAATATGATTTTGTAGATATGAGAATTGAGGTTTGGTTGATTAAAGTGCCCTAGTGATGTTTTGAATGGTGAAATCACCTTTGTTGGTTGATTGTGATGTTAACATATTGATCATATGGGTGTAGTACATGATTGTTGGTTGATCAATTTGTGAATTCATATCGGGATTGGAATTGGGTTGATGTTGGTTTGTTTGGAATATGATTTATCATTTGAGACACTAATTTTATGGCTTTGTTTTTCTCTCCTTTAAACTCCTATGATTGTGTGTTGGTGTTGATAACTGTGAGTTTGGGGATCATTTGTTCTTGGGTATTTCATGAAGGTGATTGGCAAGTGTTGTTTAATTGTTTTGATCAGGTGTAGATCTTTATGGGATAAGTTTTGACTTAGGTCAACATGTTTAAGTAATGAGATTGTTTGTGTGCTTGAGATAGTGTTTAGAAATTGCTTCGATGCTGTTTATTTTTAGTTTGAATAATTTGAGATTTTTGTGGTGAAGGTACAGACACTATAGGTTCCTGTTGTTTCCTACTACGAGGCCTTCCTATGACTTATAGGATGTCCTACGAGTCGTATTGGCCCTTCATAGGGAATAATAGTAACCTATGATTCCTTACCATTTACCATACGAGACCCACCTACTTGTTGTAGTGTCCACTACAAACCTTAGTGAGGGACTCGTAGGACTTGTCTTGTGCTTAAAAGTATTCTTTTGGCTACTACGAGCCCAATCTATGACTCGTAGGTCACCCTATATGTCATACTTGTGCCTCGTACCTGCAAATCTACAGCTGGTTCAGTGCAAGTTTTTCTATGTTTTCTTTTGTTGGTTTTTGTTTCTTTGTTTTACTTTTTTCTGTGTGATTCCTGATTTGTTAGACATAATGGTGCTTATTTGTGGTGTGGTTGATTTTCAGGTACAATGCATCCTAAGGATAAAAATTCTATTCAGGTCTTTTGCAGGAAGTTAGTAGATGAAGCCTCCGATACCGAACAGTCAGATGGATCTAAAGAGGTCCATAAGTTCAGGATTGACCTCAAGGAAAATGTGCCCCAGACTAGATCTAAAGCTGCACTGACCCTGATGGAGGTTACTAGTTCCTCCCAGTCTGACGAGGAGGGCAATGGAGATAGGTCGGGTAGCAGTCCCTCACACTCAGAGATAGGTTCACAGGAGGCATCTTAGACCCCACATGATGCTACAGAGTCACAATCCCGATCAACCCAACTATTTCCTCTACTGATCCCAGAAATGTCAGATG
>DF361445.1:1860-21904 GCA_000787875.1 Solanum virginianum | reverse complement strand
CAGAAATGTCAGATGGGAAATCAAGGGCATGAAAGCAATCTATGATAAAGGGTTGAAGCTGAAGGGACCCAGAAAGCCTATCCGATAATTTCACAAGGAGTTAAGGCTCAATGATTCAAGGCTGAGTAGGGTGCCAGACTTAGAGGCAAAGAGTGACCTCCATGAACTAAGGTGGCTATCTTAGAGGTTGGTCAAGTATGCCCCTTATCTAGTCCGAGAGTTCTACGCTGCCTATGCTACTACAATTCTTAGAGACCTTCCCAAGGAGAAGAAAGCTATTGCTCAGCTGAGGTTCGAGAAGTTTTGGTCTGGGGTCAGCTAGTTGATATGCTTGAGAAAACCATCAGGAGGGTTCAGTTTGGGCCAAACTACAAGGTGTCTTGTTCCAGCGTTCAGCATGATAATAAGATCAAGAAGATAAGGCGAGCAGTGAGTGAGAAGAGCGTAGATCTGACCACTGAGCTCCTCAAGTGGATAGCCAGCCAGATCTATGAAGGTGGTGAGGAGCCTGCATGGGTCACAAACCACGCCGCATCGATAGTGAAGTCTTGCCTATCCTCTCCAACTAAATTCTGGTGGTCTATTATCAAATGGCGCATTAGGCCTACATTTATGGATAATATGATCACTCTGGAGTAGGCTGTGCTATTAGCCAGTATCTTAGCTGGCTATGATGTAGATTGAGCTAGAGTTATGGCAGAGTAGATCCATGAGTCAACTATTCGTACCTTGACCTTATTGCCTTTTCCCATCTTGATACATAGATTATGTAATGAGGTCGGGGTACATGTCTCCCTTAACATAGACTTATATATAGAGGCCATACGCACTATAGATCCCAACCTGATTAAGGTTGATGAAAACTCGATGACCTTACAATGAGCAACTTCTCCTCCTATTCGAGATCCATTTCCTCTAGAGCCATGTACTCATGAGCCTACTCCAGCTACCACCAGTTCTACTCCAGTTCCAGCAGAGCTGCCTCTAGCTATTGATACCAAGGTGATGCTATCCTCAGATACACCAACACCAGCACCTTATACTACTCAGATTGCTTCTGCAAACTATCCTCTTATGTCTGCTTTTTCTTTTTAGGTTTTGGTGTGTAGGTTAGCAAAGATGGAGGCCAGCTGAGCAGATTGATGAACCAGATCAAGCCTTTGGTTTTTCAGACGATCCAGGACTCGAAGAAGAGGGCCAAGGCATACACTCGAGAGGTTGTAGATTGGAGAGTTGATGCAGTGGATGTTAGGGTAAATGCCTTCAATGATAGGGTCCATTGGAGACTTGAGGGTGCATAACCTGCTGACATGGCTTCCATGAAGGATGATTTGGCCAAGTTCAAGGTCAACCTATTAAAGATGTTAGCAACCTCGATAGAAACCCTGGAGGAGGCACTAGAGGGTAATAATGTAATTGAGTTATTTAGTGATCACTCGCATGCCCACCAGAAGAGACACCTCGAGAGTGATGATGCAGCTATGAGCCAGAAGAGACCCAGGATAGCTGTGAGGTGGCAGGGTTGGAGGAGCAGATTACAGACTAGGTGGTTCACGAGTCTTTGGAAATGAAGGAGATAAGGAAGGCTCAGGAGTAGTAGATATTGCAAGGAGTAGGTAGCTCGGGTACAGCTGTAGCCCAGACCATCGAGGAGCATAGAGAACCCCAGGAACATATGGATGCCAGTGCTTGAGCACCATGTGTTTGATACTTTTGACCTCCCATCCTTATTGATGCTTTTGGATACTTTGTTCTCAGTATTGTTTTCTTTAGACAATTTGTTTTGTTATTGCTTCTATGGATGTTTTATTTTGGATGTTTGTTTTTTTTAATCTAATTTGTTAGATGATTGGTTTTAATTTTGGTAGGGTATGGGAAGTTATAGACTAGGGTGAAGTCTGAGTAGCTTTAGTCCATAACTTTTCTATTTTTGATCCAAAGCTTTTTTGCCATGTTTCTTTTCCCTTGTCAATGTGTTTATTTTCTGTTGAACCGGCATGTTTAGGTGTTATAGATAATTTGTAGATTTATGGTGGTTATTACTTTTGGTATGTGCATAATCTTGAATGGTTTTATGAATGTTTCAAAAAATTGGTTACCCTCAAAATTTTGGGGATTGTTGGTTACAATTGTAATCTTGCATATGATTGATTTGGCAATATTTGTTCTAATTAAGAGAAGGCACGTTGATGCTTGAAGCATGACCTATGAATCTATGTTGATTGTGTATGCAATGCCATGTGTGTACGAGTTTATTTTGTCATATTCATGCATTGTGTACTGATTCAGAACTTGCCTTGTTACTCTAAGATTGTAATCAAGGTGGTTTTGTTCTTCTGTGTACGAGTTTATTTTGTCATATTCATGCATTGTGTACTGATTCAGAACTTGCCTTGTTACTCTAAGATTGTATTGGAGATGTGGTTGATTAGGAAAAGATCTTAGGCCATTGTTCTTTAAGCTAGTCCATTTTTGACTAAATGACCTACCAAATGTAGTAGTTTAAACCTTGTTCCAAATGTTTGAGCTTTTCATGTATTTGTTCTTTCTTGATACCTAGCTAGCTTAGCCTTATTTTGTGAGATACCTTGTTATTGGCCCTAGTGTATCCTTGAACATGTGAACTTTGATGGAGGCAAAAAGCCTAAGTTGAGAGTGGCTACCAAAAGTGGCCCTAGTTTGAGGATTGGATGTTGTATACTTAACCTCAGGCTAAAATCCTAAGTTGAGGGTGGCCTATGTTGTGGTAAAGTAATAAAAAAAGGTGATTAGTAGGGAAAGAAAGAAAGAAGAGGAAATCATGTGATGGGTGAGAGAAAAACAAAGAAAAGTTGCCCTGAATTGAAAAGAATAACAAATTGAGTTCGAAAATGAGGCTCAACTGAGAAAAAGGAAAGGAAAGCACTTAGAAAAGCTTGAAAATGAAGAATAAGGGAGGACATAATGTAAATGGTTGAGCTGTTGAGGTCAAAGTGTTGAAAAACATGGTTTGAGGATAGCTTTTAGTCACTACTTGTCTAAAATGTCATACTAAAGTCCCATGAGCCTGTGTTACAAGCCTATAAAGTCCTAGAGTGATCCTAATTCAACTAGTCGACAATCCGGAGTATGAGTATATGGGCAAGCCTATGGTGTTGGTTATCATGCACCAATTTCAGTTATAAGAGTAAGGATGCTTGCAAAGTCCCTGAAATTTGAATGCATTTTGAATGAGATGGAGGAACTTCTTTTCTGTGAGGGCATTTGCATGACATGACTGGTATATGACTTGTTCGATGATTGTGAATAGTTGATACTCCTTCGCTTTTCATAGTTGGATTGTTAGATGTATCATTATGTCTTGGTTTGCTTGGTGGCAATTCAATCAGGTTCTGAAAATGTGAATTGGGTACCTGAGTTAGGATTTGGTGATGTATATGCCATTAGGATAGTTGCTATATGTTTCCTATTGCCTATTTAGATCGAGTCGTCGCTTGAGGACAAGCAACAATTCTAAGTTGAGAATGTTGATGTGCTATCAAAATACGATACATTTGATTCCTAAAACAAGGGATTTTGCAAGCTCTTAATATGACTTTTTATGGTTTTTATATGTTTTTGTGTTGTTCTTGCAAAAAATATAGGTTGATATGATTTTGAAAGAAAATTGTAGATTTTGATGAAGTATAAGATATATGAGCCACCCTACGAGTGGTAACCCAAGCTATGAATCGTAGTATGCCCTCGTAGCAGGCAATAGTGTCTAAAATTAGGATTTTTCAATGTGAAGGTTTGCTATACGAGGCCAGCTTACGAGTCGTATATCTCAGTACCACTCGTAGGAAGGAGCCTCGTAGCCTGAAATAGTGTTGCCAAAATTTGGACCAAGAACTCTAAATGGGGACTATGAGAAGACACTATGAGTCATAGATGAGACCACGACCCATAGCAATAGATCATAGTAGTCAAGTCAAAAATGCTAAGTGCTGACTACGAAATCCCAACTACGACTCGTAGGTCACCCTATGAGTCGTAACTACGAACCATACCTGCTGCCAGTTGTGTTTTCTATTTTATTTTTAGGATGTTTTTGTAAATAGTATAAATAGTTAATGATAGAGTTTTTGAAAGGGAGATTCGATACTTTACAGATTCTATATCAACTTTGAGTATTTTTAGAGAACTTTTCTAGGGTTTAGTGTAGGTTTTAGTATTTTAATTTTGAAGACCCATTTTGGGGGATTTGAAATCACTTGTATTCAACTTGCATTAATCCAACTTTTTGATTTCAACATCAAGGTGGTTTTGTTCTTCATTATTCTTGGGTAATCTCTAAACCATGTCTATTCCAACCATTGTTTTTGTGTTTGCCCTAGTCATGATTGGCTAAGCACCCATAACTTGGGGTTGTGAGATCCATGAGGAGTTGACTTAAAATAACCTAGATTTGTGCATTTCTTTGATTGGGTATTTGCTTATATTATCTACTTCCTTTCATTTGAAATGTTGTTTGGTGGTGTCCAACACCAAAACCCCGCCTACTATCACGATTCCGACCAAGGTAGTGATGAATAGGAAAAGCAAAGTAGATGACAGGATTTGATTGATGTGTTCTCATCTAATTAACCAAACCTAGCGAAGAGTAGGTTAACTGGGATAATGTGTAATGGTTAGTAGGCACACCATGGTTGCCGACTATGCGCCATGGTGAAATTCGACCTTCACCTTCATAAGAAGGCTGGAAGAACCTAAGTTACCCTCTTACATGCAATGTCTTGATTGGAGTTATGTTGTCTGAGGTAATTGAGTCAATGAATCATGGGGAACACAATTCTCAAGTTGTCCCTCAATGATTGTTTTCTTGTATTTGTAGTCTAGTATTTCCATTTGTTCTTCATCTTGAATTGCAAACCCCCATCCCCATTCTAGAGAATATAGTGATTGATGCTTGAAATAATTGTTAGTGGATCAATATAGTCAAGCCCCGTATTCCCTGTGGATTCGACCCTAACCCTTGGTTAGGTTTATACTTGACTACGTCCACTTTACTGTTGGAGCATGAACATCATAAAGTCATAATATATAAAGCATGACTCATGGTGCAAGGATTTTCTCAAAGGCTTGGCATTAATTATGAGGCTACATATTCTCCTGTGGCAGATGCCATTACCTTTGGGTATCGAATAAATTTTTCAGTTCATGAAAAGTTTGAAATGCATCTAATGGATGTGGTCACAACCTATTTATACGACTCATTGGACCATGATATTTTATGAAAATTTTTGAAGCATTCAAAATTCCTGAAGCATACAAAAATTCAAAAGAAATTTGTTCAATAAAGCTTTAGAAATCCTTATATGGATTGAATAATTAGGGCAAATGTGGTATAATCATCATAGTGAATATTTGCTAAAGGAAGGATACAAAAATGATCCTATTTGTCCTTGTATTTTTATATGAAGGTCGAGATCTGAATTTTTTTATAAGATCTTTGTATGTTAATAACTTGAACATCATCGGTAATCCTAAGGAGCTTTCAAAAGTTGTTGAGTGTTTGAAGAAAGAATTTGAAATAAATGATGTTGGAAAGACAAAGTTTTGTCTTGGCCTACAGATTCAACATTTAACTAATGAGATATTTATCCATCAATCTACATACACTCAAAAGGTTTTGAAGCGATTCTATATGGACAAATCCTACCCATTGAGTACTCCAATGATTGTGAGATCACTCGATATTAATAAAGATCCATTTTGACCTCAAGAAAAGGATGAAGAGATTCTTGGTGATGAAATCCATATCTCAGTGCTATTGGGGCCTAACGTACCTTGCCAACAACACAAGATCCAATATTTATTTTGCTGTAAGTTTATTGGCGAGATTCAACTCATGTCCAATAAGAAGACATTGGAAAGGTGTTAAATATATATTTAGATATCTTCAAGGAATAATTGATATGGGATTGTTATATTCTAATGCATTCAAATAAAAAATGATTGATTATGTAGATGCAGGATATTTTTCTGACCCATACAAAGCTCGATCTCAGACAAACTATTTATTCATATATAAAGATATAACTATATCATAGCATTCTATGAAACAAATAATAGTTGCTACTTCTTCAAATCATGCAGAGATGAAAGCCATTCATGAAGCCATCTGAGAGTGTGTATGGTTGAGATCAATGACTTAACATATTTTACAATCATGTTATTTTTCTCTACAAGCAAAGGCTCAAACAATATTATATGAAGATAATGTTGCTTGCATAGCTCAACCGAAGGGAGGATATATCAAAGGGGACTGAGCAAAACTTATTTCCCTTAAGTTTTATTTCACACATGATCTTCAACAAAGTGGTGAGGTAGATGTTAAGCAGATTCATTCGAGTAATAATCTTACAGATTTATTCACTAAGACATTGCCGACGTCAATATTTGAGAAGTTAAGCTATAAGATTGGAATGCACCGTCTCTAAAATACCAAATAAAGGTTTCATCAGGGGAGTATAATATGCGTTGTACTCTTTTTTCCTTAAGCAAGGTTTTGCCCCATTAGATTTTTCTGGTGAGATTTTTAATGAGGCAGCACTTAAAATGTATTACAAGATGTGTGTACTCTTTTTTCTTCACTAGGCTTTTTTCTAGTAAGATTTTAATTAGGCATATTATCTATGAACATCCATGGGGAAGTGTTACAAATACATCAATTTTGGTGGATGTTTTATTCACAAATACATTAACTTGGTGGATGTTTCATTAACTTATTCATGTACCTCTTTATTATATTAAGTTAATATTTCCGTAATGTATTGGTAAAAAATTGTAAATAGATAATGTTTTTCATCCTATAAAGGGGTTATTATTCACCCTTTGTAAATACACACTTGATGAGAATAAACAATACTCTCTACATACTATTCTTTCAATATCATTTTGTCTTCATTTCTTATTTAGTATTCTCATATTGCTAATATTTTACAACACTTTGTAGTTATTGCAATAGCTTTTGAATTTATTGACTTTTCTACAAAATTATCAACAAGGACTTGAATTTATTTCATAAATATTCATAATCAAAGTAAAATAAATCAATAAAAGAGAAGAAAGAAAAAGAAGGTGATGAAGAGAAGGATATAGAGTAACAAAATAGTTAAGAGAATCAATAACACGAAAATTTTTTTGGGCAATTAATATTTATTAATTAACAAGGGAGGATTTTTTTTTTATAAGGGGTGAAGTGAAAAAACCATGGGGAGAAAAAAATCCTTCGTCCACCCTTCAAAGAAAATACCAAAACAAAGTATCAATCACTAAAATGTATCTACACACTCTATCAATCTAACATGCATCTAAATTTTGCCTCGCAAATTGTCATTAAGCTTCCAAATTCAATATAAATCTTTTCTTGTGATGTCAAGTATAAGTAGTTTTTGGTGCATTAGAGCATCATGTACTAGTTGTAATAGGCATTCCCCATTTGATGAGCAGATCTTTAGTCCTCAATCTAGTGGTAGATCCAGAATTTTAAATCAGGGGTTCAAAATATAATAAAAATATAAATGTGCAAATAAATCAACAAAATACAATTTCCAAAGAAATACTTAAGAAAAGCAAAAGAATAATGCTTTAACTGGGATTCGTACCTTGAACATGAAGGTTCATTTAAAAGGAAACCTACCATTATGTTAGTTGTTGCTTATTGTTAGCTGTTGCTTAAAATTTAGAAGTGAAAAATGAGGTTGTTTTATTTTTTAAAAAATAGAAACTTAATTTTTGGCCCCAAATATTCAATAATTATTATCACATCCTAATTCCTTGAACTATTTTTGTCTTGGTCAAAAATAGCTTCTTCGTATCAACATTTAAGAGGTCACTTTATTTGAATCATCCCATGAGACTATGGTCTTTTCATTTTGTTTTGACTTTAGATAGTGAGGTTACAATATGTGTGTTACAACTAATACCTACAGAAATATACTCAACCATACAAGTAATATAGAAGGGTAAATCCAATTATTCATCCCACAGAGACTTGTGGAATTGATTGTCTACTTTGAATGCTTATTTTACTATTCGGGCCGAGGTAACGAACAACCTGAATTTTTTTATTTTATAATACTACTTTACTAGAATTAACACAAAACTTTATAGCAAGCCAAGATTGTGCTTTTACGAAATTCAGATGAGAAAGTCTAGGGTCATGGTATTGTAAAAATCCAATTAAGTTATCAAATCATCCACTTAAATGTTTTCTTGAGATATTAGTTGCAGGTTGATAATTAAGGATTTTGTAATTAACTCTAAGCCTACTCGACTATTCCTAACCTCTATAGTCCTATGGCCGTTATCAATATTAAAGTAATTGTGGTATGTTATTTCTATCAAATAAGTATGACTAATGGGTATATTTATTATACCCATGTTAGTGAAATGTTACTAATTCCTATAAGATTCGCAATCAAGCACCACTTTTTTTATACACGCAAATTTCTTCTTTCAAGTTCAATCTATATGCCATAGATAGTATTTGATAATTGTCCAAAAAAATCAAATAATTAAGTTTAAAAACATTAAATAACTCAGTATTAAAAATTAAAATTGTTTAGTTTAGTACTCATACCACAACCCTAGATACTATAGTTTAGTTACTCATGATTAGATAAGAATGTAAAAAAAAAAAATCATAAATAACATATGTTCAATGATTAAATATAAAAGAAATAAATGAACACCTATAAAAGATAAAGCTCTTTTGCCTTTCTTTGCATTCATTGCTTCATCCTCTCTCAAAAATGATTCTGAGGTGTATTTATAGGACTCTGAAAGTCTCGAGACAAAAATACCCTCGTAGACAATGAAGTTTTATTGATAAATTCATACTAAATATGGATTAAATCTTAAACTTATAATATGTTGACAAAGTCAAATTATTGGTTAATAAGTTTGGATTGACATTTAAGTTAAAATTATATGACTTAAACAAAGTTCAAATTATATTTGGGCCAGTCCATTAAGTCAACAGGATAGCCCAACTCATATTCTTTAAGCCCAAGGTCCAAATATCTGAAAATATTTGGAGACCAAAATATCCCTAAGACCCTAGCTTACACCTATAAAAAGGAGCCTTCATAAGACCAAAAGACAAACACAAAAATAGATAGAGAATCCTTTCTCTTCCATGGTGATTTGCAAGTCTTCTGCATACAAAGAAGTCTTCATCTCCAAATGTTGAGTCACAGGTTTTTCATCTATTCAAGAGTAAGGTAAGTCTCGAGCTGAAGATCATGAAGAGAAGAATCATAGAATTATATCTTTTTTATTAGATTTTATAAAGATTGTAACATTCGTGCAAATTCTTGAAATATAAATATCATTGTTTGTTGCTATTTTTCTTTCTTGATTGCTACTTTTTAGAAACGAAACTTAGTCACTTACGACCTTTTAAAAATCAAACTAAAAAAACTGCCCTAAATTGCCTTGTGGCAACTCCATGGGCTAATGTTGCCCTTGCCAAATCTATGAAGTTTCGGATTTGATTTTCTGACAATGTGTGCATTTACACTATGGCGATGGCTGGTACATCTTCGTGGTGAATTTTTTTTATTCGTTAACATTTTTCTCATTCATCAAGCCACAATACATTGTCTTACACATCAGTCAGGTGTTAGTTAGTATTGGTAGATTTTACTCAAACGACAAAGCTCTAATATAATCACCTTATGCTCAAATTCCTTCAATTTTATCCTACACATCATAAACCCCCAACACAAGCGTAATTGATAGAATAGAAATCAAAATGGCACCACATAATAACAAATGTGAGAGAATTGATAGAAAAAAGTATGACTTATAGTCTTATATCAACACCTCATACTTAAGCTCTTGGTAACCCTCAAACAAGCTATACTTCATTTTCCGTTTTGTTATCACTCAAAACACGTAGAACTACCCAAATCTACTCCAACTAAGAATGCTACAACCAAATGACCATCCTTTTTCATAACTTGTGCAACAAAATTTCAAATTAAAAAATGACTCTAATTTTGATTAAAGTATACAAGTATACCCTTAAATGGAATTAAAGCAGTTGACTCTAAAATAGAGTATCCTGACTATCGAGGTCGTATACCACAGAGAGCATTGTTAGAGAGCCTTATAACATTTTGTTGAAATTTTATTTAGTAATTACTATTGAAAATTGCAATATTTAAAGAGAAATTACTAACTCTTTTAACTATATAATTTTTTTTCCAATAATAAAGACGAATAAGGATTACAAATCTTAGATATCAAAACTGTAATACCCCCAAAATTGAAGAGTTAGAGTAAGAAAGATTTATAGAAAAGTCTTTTGGTGTAGGTTTATGAGGCACATATATGGACCGTAGATGCAACTACGAGTCGTAAATAGTGCTCATGGATAGCACCTAGGACTTGAAATTTTTTTTTGAAAAGGATTAGTTTTTATGAACAAGAACTATGACGCATAAAAAGTTGACGTAGAAAGGGTCCAAGATTTTTGAAAATTTACTAGTTATAGTACTTTTGTTATGAACTAGCAGGATGAATCGTAGAAGGTTCTATGATCCATAGACCTTAGTCGTAGAACTCACCTAGACTTAGAATTATTTTGGATCAAAGTTAGAAATTACAAAAAGAGTTCTATGTCTTGTAATGGGACATGAGCCATCGATTATGAACGTGGAAATAGGGTTTGAAATTAGAGCCTCAGTACTTTTTTACAAACTAACAGGATGGTCCGTAGATGGGTGTATGACATGTATATTGAGGTCATGGAACCTGTCCAATAATTTTTAGAAAAGGATATTTCGAATATATTTTTCACCTTTCTAACCTCTAAACTATGTTGTTTTGGCCTATAAATTACCTTATAATTGTTTTTACTAGTACAACTCACCCCATTCTCTCTTATTCACTAAAATTTCCAATTCTCCTTAAGTCTTCTTTTCCAAGAATTTTCTCTAGGTTGATTTAGGATTTTTCATGCTTCAAGGCTCTTTCCCGAATTTAAGTCTAGGAATTCATTCATTGTATGTGGGTATTTATTCATCATCTCTTTTTATCCATGAAGCCTAAGAAATTCTGTCACAATCCGAAATCATGTATAATGGAACTTGTCTTTTAACTCAGCAAGACAAATCAACCTAAACAAAATTATAACGCAATAAAGTGAAAGATAAAACAAAAGTAACAGATTAGACTAGATAACCAAAACAAGAGAAGGGACACAAATTCTAAAACTATCTCCAAAGCTGGTGTCACATGTACAAGCCTCTGTTGTATATAACAATAGAAAGAAAGTTTGCAAGTCTCAGTGTTCTCGATTCTTAAATAGAAAAAAAATCATAAGTAAATAGAAGTCTGAAGAGTACGCTAAAATGGAGAAGCTGAACTTCTTAGACTTTCTCAAAGCTCAGTCCAAAATAAGGATAAACCATTAATCGAAATCGAGCTGACAACCTATATACAAGTGTAGAAGTAAGGTTGAGTACCAAATAATACGATACCCAATAGGAAGATCTAAATATAGGTAGAGAGTAAAGAATACATGTACTCCTTCTACACCAACCGAATCTTCATAACTACAACCTGCACTCAAGAAATTGAGCACATATAATATACATAATCCATAACCTAAGTATACAATATATCCAATAGATTGTATCCAATAATTTACAAGTATAGATTTAACAATCGCATCACAACTTCATACAAATATCCATATCAATGTAATAAAATAAAATGAATGAAATGAAGTGCAAAATGATACAATGTAATGTCAAGTAATCGTTATGCATATCTTTCATATGATACATATCTGCTAATATAATAAGATTGAAACCCTTGAGGGTATTACATGGACCATGTATCCGCTGAAACCCATATCTATCTGGAATCATTTCTCTTCGGTTTTGTCACGCTTTACCAGAGCTATTTCCCTTCAACATATATATATATATATATATATATATCAATTTAGCCAGAATCATTTCCCTTAAGCATTTGTCAATCAGTGGAACTTGAGCAATATTTTAATGTAACATAAATAATCATTTTCAAATAGAGTATCAATATAGGCAAGAGTCGACACAATTCATATAGTTATGATTTAGGTCAGTTATTCTTATCTTTGTTTTAATAGTATCATCATTTTCCATCAACCAAATTATTCAATGATAGGATCAACATCATTATTCTGTCTATTTCATCATCAAAGCATCATTTTCAATCAAAAACTTTTCAACAATAGATCATATTTTTATCAAGAAATCAATCCAAAACATGAGTCTTCCCTTTTGATTAGTATTTAGACACCAAAATCTATTCAAATAATGATTTATAATTAAAGTTCAAGACAATAATGGAAAGATTATGAAATGCAGAGAAAATGATTAAAATGACTAAAAAATTCAATACAGAATATTCCTCATGGTATTCGAAATCTATTAGCGAAACTCGTTTAAAAATGGAGTGAAAATCAACTTATAATCACTATTTTTGTAAAATTGGAGTTCATGAACAAAACCCTAATTTTAGAATTGAAATTCACCAAAAATATGTTAGAAATAAGAAATAATTAATGGTTAGTGAAGATTTTAGCTCAAATAACTTATCCATTGAAATCCCCATGAAAAACCACTATAAATCATCTTCTCCCAAGCTTCCAAGGTTAAAAATGTAGAAAATAGATCGAAATCCATCATTTTAAAATCACTCAGTGTTCACTTAAATTATGTTCTCCATTATCATGGATTAAGTGTCGCGAATGCGTAGGCTGACTTATTTAACCCATCAATGTAGGCCATATGCTACAAATTGTGATGGTTTAAGAAGCTATTGCTTTACTTCATGGGCTGTCTCATGTACACACAGAGATCCAAATCATCAGATCACTGCAAATGCAGAAGGTCATACTGCGAATGCAAAGTAGTCTATTTACAACAAATATCAGCAATTCCACACAAGACATAAAATCACAGAATGGACCCTAGGATTCATTCAGAATCCTATACACATATTTGTATCACTGCAAAATTTGATGTTTTGAACTCAATGAAATCATCAGAAATCAAATTCGAGGTCTCCTTGACCCAAAATCTAATTAGTTACAACTAGGACAACTTTAGGTAGTAGAAATTCCAAAATGTTATAGGAACACCCAATAATAAATGCAAAGCTCGTTTGAGAGCTCAAATCACCTCTGAAGTCTAACGAAACCATTATAAATCTAATCTAAGCATCTGAACTCAAGGCATTAAATAATGTCAATTTTCTTTCAAATTTATATAAAATTTCTAATTTTGGACTTTAAATCCACATAAAAACTACAAATTTGATTCCAACAAATCTTTTGGACCAGTTTTCTCATTTTGGAACTGTTGCAAGTGACAAAATTCCATTTTGAGACTCGAAATGACTTTAAAAATTAAATTTTAAGTAACTTAAGCCTTTAAAAATTAAACACTTTATCAAAATCTTAACTTTTCATAAATTTTTTAAAAATCAATTATCATAATAGATAATATAAGACTCAGTGAAACTATTAGGAAGAGTTAAATAGTAATTTTCCAAATATACCAAAAATGACCTTCGGGGTCATTACATCATCCATCACTAAAACCATGTTCGTCCTAGAACATAAAACAAAGGAAATAGTTGAAGACTCAAAAATGATGATAGAATGTCCACATGTTAGACTCAGTCTCCTAAGTTGCCTCCCACCACTGATCGATGTTCCTATCGAACCTTCACAAATGCAATATCCTTGATCCTGAGCTTTTATATCTGCCTGTATAGAATGGCAACAGACTTCTCCTCACGGGTCAAATCTGGACTCAAATCCATTGAATCAAGGGAGATCATAAGAGAGTTGTCTGGAATGTAATGTCATAACATCAGAATATGAAATACTGGATGCATAGAAGATAGGATAAAAGACAAGACAAGTTTATAAACCACCTCTCCACTAAACTCAGGATCTCAAAAAAGGACCAATAAATCTATCGCTGAGCTTTTCCTTCTTCTCGAACCTTATGACACCCTTTATGGACAAAGTCCTTAATGATATATGGTCACCGTTTATGAACTATAAGGTCAAATTCATCTATTAGCATAACTCTTATGGTGATTTTGGGCTGTCAACTATTTTCTTTGAATCAACTGAACATGCTCCATGACAACTTCAAGCAATTCAGTATGTAGGCTTATACCATAAAAAAATCAAACAAACTAATAGGTAAACTACACCTCCAGCCATACAAGGCCTTAAAAGGATCCCTTTGGATACTATAATGGTATCAAACTATATACGAATTCGACTAAAGGAAAATATTGATCCCATTGGGTACCAAAATCAATCACACATGCTCGAAGTGTATATTCCAACATCTGGATAGTCCTCTCAGACGGACTATCTATCTGGGGATGAAATGCTATACTTATATCCAATCGAGTACCCAAACTATATTGTATAGTCTTCTAAAAAAGGAAAGTGCACAATAAACCTCGGTCACAAACAATAGAAATAGGTACCCCATGAAGTCTAACAATTTGCCTGATATATAGATGAGCTAATTTCTATCGTATACTTAATCTTTACTGGAATGAAATAAGCAAACTTAGTCAATCGATCCACAACAACTAAAATGGAGTCATAGTGTCACAACCCCTAATTTAGGAGTCTTGAGTGGAGAAAGGTTGGCCTAAAAAATGACCTGAAGTCTAGTTCATGAGGACAACTTACGACCCGTAGGTGTACTTACAGCCCGTAGGATTGGTCGTTAACATGAGACTTTAGGAAGGGGAAATGTTTCCTAATGTGGGTTAACTCATGGACCAAGTGATGACACTTAGGATGCATTACGGTCCATAAGTAGGGTTGTGAGTAAGACCATCAGACATGGAGTTTGTTAGAGGGTGACCTTCGTGTTACTAGATGGTTTATGAAATAGGATACAACCTATAGAGTGGTTCATGGAATAAGATCCAGAAAAGTAAGAAAAATGCCAAGTGTGGAAGGACTCCATGAGTCCAACCATGACCTATAGGTGTTTACATGGCCTATAAGAAGCGTTCGTGGTTTTGGTTCTAACAAAGTTAGTTTTCAGGGATTTTAGATGTGTTACTAGACGAGAGGGACCTACGAGTTGTTGACTTACGACCCATAAATGGGGTCTGCAGGTTGAATATGATAGTGTTAATAAGGGGTAATTTTTTTATTTTCATCATTTCTATTCCTAAACTACGTCATTTTGGGAATGAAAATGGGTCCTAAATCAACCTTAAAGCCCAAAGACCCTATTCTTTCCTTCATTCTTTCAATTCCTAAGATTCCCTTAGGCAAAGACTCTAAAGAACAAGCTAGGACAAAGGCAAGGCTTCAATGGTTTCTCCTTAAAATCTTCAAGTTCGTCTTCCCCAGGTTTCCTCAAGTTATGTAAGTTGATTTATGAGTATCCTTTCACCCATGAAGTTACTTTTTAAGTGTTTTACCTTTTATTTAAGTTTCTTAAGTTAATATGCATGCTTGTGATGATTTCATGATATTTATGTTATTAAATAATACTTATGATATCCTACAACTATTTTACTAAGTATATATGCATGTTTGAACTATTGATGGTGACACCATGATGGGTCTCGATGTCGATAAAGGTTGGGCATTTTTTATGTTCCTTCAAAAGAGAAATTTCTTTATGACTTATGCGTTTATGATTGTTTCATTTAAAAAGCCTAGCCCACCTAGTTGTCAAGTAAAGATTTATGATATATGATGATGATTAGGGCATTAAAGTTAAGTTTCAAGTGATGATTTGTCAAAGATATAAGTATGTTGACGATTTCCTTAAAAGATATTTTACAAAGGTCCCCCAGATGAAAGGACAATTCTCACTTCGTGATTCCTAATATTCGAGCTACTCCTATAATTGCCACTTATGATTCTAATTTGTATTTTAAAGAATTTTATAGGATGACTTAGCACCAAGTGGACTTGAGATTGGGATTCATCTCTTTAGTTGAGACATGACTTATTAAAGTTAAATTGAGGTACTACAGAAAAAAAAAAAAGCAAACTCTGTGCCACCCTAACTATGTCCCTAAATATGTGCCACCCTAGGAGCCCTTGTAGGCTTGGCTAGTGGATCCACATATGCCATTTATTTTATTATGATGCATGCAAAATTGACGGAGTTTCACCTAGAAAGTGGTCTCCTTAAGTCAATGTTTGGGTTATGTTGGATTTCATATAGAAGCTCACATAGTCTTATATATCGGTTAAGGTCTACTCCCAAAAGTTAACGACTCCATGCTATGTTTTCATTATATGCAATTTCCGATGAATTGATTCTTATCCTTTCTGCGCCATATTCCCTATGCATGTTTAAGCTCACTTTATGTATCTCTTATCTCTTACATATTTATACGTTATATTTATGAATGATGGCATTATAATTTCATACAAGCATTGCCTCTTACATACTCAGTATATTCCAACATTCTAATGCATATTTTGCTTGCATGATTTAATCATGAAGGGATATGCACTCCTCCATCGGCTCGTGGCTAGTATTTAGCGTCAAAGACTAGCTTTGTTATTTGTGGCAAGCCATTAGTTTGGGACTCTACCATTTTTAATTCAATCATGTATCTTACTGTTATTTTAAGACAAAATATTTGTTGCCCTTTTGAGGCGTTTACTTTCTATGTTGCACAATTATGAATTCTTTTCTATTTGATGGAGACTGACTGTTACCGATCCCATCCATCGAAGTAGTAGTTTATGCTTATGGATAATTGATGTTAGTTATTTTCACTGTTTTTTAATGTTGCTTCATTGCTTTGATGACCTATAGTCCATTTTTCTTAGCTTTCCACAAATTATTTTTATTAAATGCCTATGAATGCTTAAGATGCTTGAGATGACTTGGGTGAGGTGCTTATGAGTATCTTATTAGCTGTTGAGAAATAGGTCCCTAGGTTGGGTTGTTACAAACTTTGTATTAGAGAATGAGTTTTAAAGTGTTCCTCGGATATCTATGCATACCCATAGCATAGAGTCTCATTTAAGCTTATGAAGCACGCCACTATCTTGAGTGAGAGGCTATGAGATGGTTTAGGAAAGTCTTCCCTTTTTTCTTATTCATGGCGTGCCTTAGAGTTGATTAAGGTTTTTTGTTAACTACATATTACTGATAGCCTTTTGCTTGTTTCTACATCATGTTACCACGAAGAGCTCACATCAAAGATGCACTCCTGAACAACATGTTTCTCCACTCTAACAAGATGATGGAGTGTCTCATATAGAGTTTCAAGCCACTTTTACCCTATTGGCCCAAGATTTGGCCAATCAAGACAACCGGGAGATAGCCGTACTTCCCCAAGCACCTACCCTAACCACCTAAGTATGCGGCTTCATGCGGATGAACCTATCAAAATTCCACGGGTCTAAGACATACGAGGACCCTATTGATTTAATTGAGGAGGCTTACTAAGTAGTTGCGGTGAAAGGCATTCCATTGAAATAAAAAGCCAAATTGGTGGCCTACCAATTCAAAGGAGTCACCAAGATTTGGTATGAACAATTGGCAGGTGAAGGGGGCCAAGGAGTGGGTCCTATCAATTGGGAGGAATTCAAGTGTGCTTTCTTGGATTGATTCTTTCCAATTGACCTTAGGAAGGTCAAGGTACAAGAGTTTATCAACTTAAAGCAAGGACCATGAGTGTGAGGGAGTATGCCCTTAAATTCACAAAATTGTCAAAGTATGCTCCCCTTATGGTCGCGGATCCGAGGGATCAATTGAGTAAGTTTATTTCTTGCATCTCTGAGTTGGTATCCAAGGAATTGAATATATCCATGTTGATCAAGGAGATGGACATTTCTCATTTGATGACTTACGTGGAGAAAATTAAAAAGGAGAAGCTTCGTGAGAGGGCAAGAGAGCTTAAGAGGGTTTGAGTTGAAGGTGGGAGTTACTCTTAACAAAGGGGCGGTGGTAAAAAAATTCAAGTTGGCCAAAAGTAAAGTGGGCAAGAATCCACCAACACTCCTCCTCCTTGGACTACAAAGGACAAAGGGGCGGCTCCCAAGCCCCAAAGTCAAAATTTCCCTAAGTGCGGGAGACCCCATAAAGGAGAATGTCTAGCCAGGTCCCATGCTTGCTTCACTTTTGGAAAGCCTATCCACCATGCTAAGGATTGAAGGAACGGCGGTAAAAGGCCCCAAGGCCAAAAGGGGTCAAGCTGAAATGCCCTAAAAATGCCCCAAAAATATGCTTCGGAAATGCCCATAATTGTAATTTCTATATATCTCAAAATTTGTGCGTCACATCAAAAATTCAACATCATATTCATGATCGGGGAAAAGTTGAGTGGGAAACAGGTATAACCCTAATTTTAGAGGAACCATAGCAAAAACTAGTTTTTCAAAAAATTCAATTTCCAGTGGCGATCCGCGCCCTGACCACGATGCGTCAAGGGCACAGATCAGTGTTAATCTTTCCCTAAAATTCTATTTTAGCCCAAGGACCTTAGGGCCATAGCCCCATGCCCACATATGTGTGAAAACACCTATACTTAGTCATTTTTCAACTCTAAATCACTTAAGACCCTCTCAAAACCCTCGCTAACACTTAACCAAATATTTCATCCAAATTCAAGTGTCCCAAGCTTAATTCCAGATCTCAAGAACTCTATTGAAGCTTCAAATCTCCTTCAAGACTACATCAAGAAAACCTAAGTTTGAATATGTGGGTTTCAATCATTGGGTCCTTTCACTCATGGTTCCCAACATTTCTTTTTATGAAAATTATATGTTTTCAAGTTGGATTATCTATGGGTATCTCTTATTATAAATTTTGATTATAAACCTTGTTGGGATTTTATGAAATGTTGATTGACTATGCATATTTTGAGCTATGAAACTATGAACTATTATGAGATTTGATGATTGATTTCAAGGTATGTTGCATGAGGGTCTTACTATGTGTTGGTGGATTGATTTACATTGAGTTTTCTCATATTATTTCACTCTTAAATTGCATGATTCTGAACTAGCATTACACGCCCGCCAAGTATTTGATAAAATATCTTGACAAGGATTCTTGAGTTATTAATGGTCTATTGCATGGTTTACAAGTCTAATAACATTATGATGTTTAAGGGAATATATGTATGTATTGAATTTATGGAAATCATCTATGGTGTTGTGAGTTAACCATACCTTGTTGGGGGGTGGGATGCCCAATCACCTTGGTGAGGGGGTGTCAATCCTCAACCACCTTGTCGGGGTATGGCATGCCTTACTACCTTGTTGTGGGGTATGTAACTCTACCAGCTTATCGGGGGGTGGCATGCCTTACTGCCTTATTGAGGGGTATATACCTCAATCGTCTTGTCGGGGGGTGGCATGCCCGTACTACCTTGTTGAGGGGTATGTACCTCAATCATCTTCCAAGGGGGTGGCGTGCCTTGAATTCCAAGTAATAGCTTGCTTGGTCTATGATTATGGTCTCTTCCTACACACGTAATCTATATTTGCAAGTTATATAATTTACAAGCATGTTTTACCTCTAGCATTGATCATGCATACCATATTGGTATTATACTTATCCATTCCTTATGATTATGCATTTTGACTATGTTGCCTATGTCTTGATGCATTGCATCCTACATACTTAGTACATTCAAACGTTCTAACACATACTCTATGCCTATATGATGTTACCATATAGGAATTGGAGCACCTCTTGATCATCCTTCACGTGGCTAATTCCATGATTTGGAGATAAGCTGTTAGAACCCGTATATTAGTGTTTGGTACCATGGCCAATCTTGAGACTAATAGTGTTATTTTCAGGAAGTGTGTCACCTGAGTATGCTTTTGAAGAATTTGAAAGTTTAAGTTGGAATCTTTGTATAAGTATGTGGTTATGAGCTTATGGACATTTTACATATACAAGTGTACACCTACAAGACCAAGGATATTAAATCTTTCATTAAGTAATTACAAGTGGAGATAATGCAAATTCTAGAAACTAAG
>DF361446.1:6263-51787 GCA_000787875.1 Solanum virginianum | reverse complement strand
AAGTGTGGGCATATTTTGTATTTCAGACAGCGTGGCCCCAACAGCCTAGTCACATGCTTTTCCTTTTGGCTTGTCACTGCTATTTACTTTTTAAAGGCATACTGAAGGTGGAATTCATTATATTGTATATAGAAAGGGTATAGATATAGTTGGTTCTCCCGGGCCTTATCGACAACGGGTGCTAGTCTGCCTTAACAGGATCTGGGGCATGACAAACAAGGTGCCCAAGTGATCACACCTAAACTACACCTCTCAATTAAGGTATAAGTGATCTTATTATTTTATATATGATAGAAAGTAGAATAACTAATACATATATAACTAGTCCCTGTATAACTGATATATGCATAAAATAATATATAGATTCACTCATACTAATATCTAAATTACTAATACATACATAAAAGAAAAGACTTGGAGTAATTAAAACCAATTGCAATGAATTAAGTGACTTAGTTCCCGGGGGAGGGGGGGAGTTTGATAAAAAGCATTAACTAAACCTAAACTAATATCAAGTAGTCCAGTACAAGTGTTGTAAATTTAATGAAAAAAGTAATTAAGGTATTGTGTTTCCCATGAATTCCTAACTCAGTATAACCAGATAATTGTAACTTTTACTAGTGTGTAGCATGCAAAACTAGTAAGTTATGTTCACATAGCCTTTTGATCCAAGCACTAGGCAAATTTCACCACATGACTTGATCCATCTATGGGTATCACGTTACTAACCCTTACCTTGTCCTAGTACAACCATCCCTTTATTCGTTAAGGTTGATTAGATGACTGTAATCACGTCGAATCTTGTTATTTTATCTCTTTTTCCATTCATTACCCCCTTGATCTAGTAAATAAGAATTAGATGAGTTCTAACATTTGCAACCATTAAAAAGTAATCTAAACAAAGAGATAAATAATACATGCATGCATCTTTTAAAGGATTATGAATTATCCATTTTTTACTTTGTTAGTACTTCATCGTTCCCACAATCCTAGTTGTGAATTTAGCTATTCATGTTCATAGTAGATGAAAGAATCATGTTATGGATTTGCATAGTTAAACACTTATAACAAGAAATTGATGAACATGAAATCCAAATTCTTCACAAAAATCACAAGATTATAATACGAAGATAATGTCAAAAGTAATTCATAAGAAATTTCGAGAACAAAATAATACTCTCAAGTCTCAAGTTCTGGATGTTCTAACTACTCTCTCTCTCTCTCTCTCTAAAAACAATAATCTAAAAACCTATTTATAATAAAAGGAAATCAAATCCTAAACTAAATAGGAAAACTAGAATTATAAAATTTAACGAATATATTTACAGGCCATAGATGAAATCACGACCCGTGACTTGGCTTCATAAACTGCACTCCTCAAAATCTATCTTCAATATATAAATCCTTCCTACGAAGCGTCTTCTGATTTACGGCCCATATGAGGTTTCGTTTGGTATCTCTTCAACAATACTTCAAAATCTCTGATACTCAAAGAACGAACTGATGTACGAGCCATCAAATGTTCTACGACCCATCTGGTAACACGTGATTTCAACTTTTGAAAATCAGCATTTCACTGGATCTGATCCACAAAACCCATCTACGGCTCGTGGAATGAACCACGGCACGTAGAAGGTCTTGTGAAACCTTAAAAGCCTAGAATCTGCACAACTTAGCCCAAAAATATCCCAAATCCTATAATCCTACAAATTCAACACAAAAACACATCAAACCTACTAACATCATTTTGAGAACACAAAATTCTATGTTTAAAGCATCAAAAGTATCGTATTTTGGCCCGGTACATCAACATTCTTAACTTAAAATTGTTGCTTGTCCTCAAACGACGGACTCAATATACATAAGCAATACAGCAACACACAGGCCTCAATCTCATGGGATACCTCTCACTCTTCTAACCCAAGTCTTGATGACTCAAACATATATGTCCTTGAGAGTCTTAATGTACGTCATAGTTACATCCCTAGTCTCCATACATCTACAAAAGACCTCCCTCAGTACTTTATATTTTCTTTTTCTAAGTTATATGATGTGTAAGTCACTCTTCTTATCTCTATACTGCTCTAATAATCTCCTTACAAGATAGACATTTTCTGTAGTCAATCATCTTGACATAAATTCAAATTGATTCTCAGAGATATCACACTCTTTCTCGTTTAAAATTTATCTTTTATAGGTTTTAATAAAATTCAATTTAGGTAGTCCTACTCCCCTTTTTGTCCTATGTAACAAAGAATAAAAGAAAATGTGTCTTGCTAGCACTAAAGAATCTAACTTTAAAGGGTTTTCTCTATCTCAATTTATGTGATGTTATTTTTTGACACAAATTAAGTTTTTTCTTAAAAAGTACTTTTGAAATTTGTGATCTAAAATAAATTATAGATGTCTTTGTGATTATAAATTATTTCATTAAGGGGTCGCTTGGTAGCTGGATAAGAAATAAATTCTTGATGTATTAATTTCGTTAACTTATACGATATTTAGTAGGTAGATAAGAACTAAGTTTTCCCATGAATTCCTAACTCAGTATAACCAGATAATTGTAACTTTTACTAGTGTGTAGTTAGTAGGTAGATAAGAACTAAGTTTTCATGTAAAAAAATTAATGTGCCATTTAATTGACAATTTAGAAACATGCATAACTAATAAATGTATAAGTTATGAGAGAATTTATGTATTATTTTATATATGATAGAAAGTAGAATAACTAATACATATATAACTAGTCCCTGTATAACTGATATATGCATAAAATAATATATAGATTCACTCATACTAATATCTAAATTACTAATACATACATAAAAGAAACATAGATTCAGTCATAACTAAGCCCGAAATTGTTAATATCTACATATTTCTAACCAACTACCAAACGATTGCTAAGGATAAAAGAAAAGTTTTAAAATCAACTTCTTTTAATTATAGAAATATAACATTCTTTTAAGGACTAATCATAAAAAAAGTGTGACAGATATACCGCGACAAAAACATATTATGTAAATTAAATTGATGTTGACTTTAAGTTTAAATGGTAATATAAATAAGGTGCACATTATGATAAGTGATGATTCATATACTCAATTTCATTTTCTTCACCATAGCCATCTTTTACTTTAGATATAGGTGTCAAGAAATACACCATAATAATCTTCTTTTTCTGAGTTTTAGATAATATCTAAACTATTAGGAGTATGAGTTTCATACCTAAACTATCACTTAATTATTAGTTTGAGAAATACACATTTTTCTTTTATTAACTTTCATCATAGTGTGTGTACTACACTCTCTCTTTTATTTAGAAAATTGCCACATCACACTTCCACATGAACAAAACATCCCACCTTGACAAAATTAAATAAATTATAGAATGAATTAATTAAATATTAAAATATTATTATCTCTTCAAAAATATAAAATACAATGTAAAATATTTTTCTTACTCCATCACTTTCTCTTACTGTACCCCTCACTCCACTCCAAATTTTTATTTTTTAAAATAACATTTTTATTTCTATTAAATTACATTCGGTATGCAATTAGAAAGAAATATTTTTCTATCTGACACAAAATAAAAAGAATATTTTAAAAAGTAAAACTAAATTAGGAGCGAGAAATTAGATGGGTGAGATAAATTTTTATATTTTTTAAAAAAATTAAAAATAATGTCAATTCTTTTTAGGAGGAAAAGTTGGAGGGGATAATGTCTGCATTTTTTAAAAAAATTATTTTATAAAAGGCTTTTTTTTTTTTTCAAAAGGAAGGAGATTATCGAGGGATAGGGGTGGAGGGAGTGTGGGGGTGGGACGTGGGGGAGTGGGGCAAAAAATATTTTAAATATTTTATTTTTTTTAAAACATATTTTTTATAAAAAATATTCTATTAGGATACTTATACTTTGATCTTTAATTTTAAATATTAATATTTTATTTAATTTTTATAAATGTGAAATATCTTATCAATGTGCAATGCCCTTGTCACTAATTTAGAATGCCATGTGACAAATTTTTTCTTTTTAAAAAAAGAGTGTGCATTAATCGTACCATTGAGGTGTATTTTTCAAACTAATAAGTAATAATTTAAGTATGAATCTCAAAACAAGGGATAATTTATGTGTATTTTTGATACTTAACTTTTAGAGTGTGTTTGAAAAATCATATGGTAATTGAAATTAATATAATTACCAGGATAGTAATCAGTCTAGTAATTACTGTGACCTGTTTGATTATCACAATATAATTACAAATGTGTTATTTGGTTTTTCAAGTGTAATTACAAGGTTATAATAAATTTTAAAAATAAAAATTAATTATCTAAAGTCAAAAAATTATATTAGACAAATAAGGGTATTTAAAAATAATACTAAATTAAATATTTAAAAAATATATAGTCAATTTAAAAATATATTAATTAGTAAACATATTTATAAAAATTAATTTATATTCTTCATATTAGTATATTTTATTTAAACTAATCATTAAAACTAAAAGTACAAAATTTATATGACCATCAATGTCTAACAAAATATTAATATTACAAATATAATATCATAGTAAAATTATTAAAATATTTGGCAAAAAAATGATCTATCGAATCTAACTAAAAAATAAATAACTTGTAATGTGAGATATCAATTCAATAATAATAAAACAAATGAAACTAAAAATATAAAATAGGTTCTAAATTAAAAAATAAAAATATTAGCACAATACTCTTATATCAAATTCCAACATAATGTATATAAATAAGGTTTAAAAGAAAAAAACGTAAATTTATAACTTTATTCAACAATCAATTCAACTTTAATTTAAAAAATACAATACTAATAAAATCATGCTAATGATAAAAATAAATATAGAATAAATAAATAAATAAAAAAAAATATGTGGAATCACATGAAGTTAAATATTAAGAATGAAAAGAAAATAAAAAAATAAATATTATAAAACATAAAGCATATTTTTAAAAAATTAATATAATAAAATTTAAAATAATAGAAATTAAAAAAACATAAAAAATTTAAAAAGTAATAAACTTGCATATAAATATCAATTATGAATTAGAGATTATAATTATACGTGTAATTACACTAAATTGTATTACTTTCCAAACTTGTGATTAAGTTTAAGATGGAGATATTTGTGGCGGGGAGTGGACCCTTGTTCACAAGGAGAATGACCCGGAGCACGTGGCATAGGGCCATTTATCTTAACGCAAGGAATCTTAACAATCTTCTCCTCTCTTGTCTAAACGCCATTCACTATCATAGCCATGCATAACAAAATTAAATCTAATTCGTTTAATTTATAATTTTTGGATAAATTATTAATTCGTTTAATTATTAGTTTAATATTTAATTTATTTTAATTTATTTAAAATTAAATTAATATATAATTCGACTTGATTCAAAAGAAATCTTGTCAAAATTTTTTTTAATTTGATATATTTTATACAACCATGTTAAAGAAAAATATAATTTAATTAGATATTAAAATATTTAAAAAAATAAATAAAATAAATAAAATTTAGTAAAAATTGGATCAAATTATCTTAATCTATTATAGTGCACTCAAATTTGATCGAACTCGCCCAATTTTCAACCGCTAAATCATAACCACCCTCTTTCTTTCTTGTTACACCAAAAAAATAAATAAATTCAGCATTGCCCATCTCTCCATTTTGCCTATAAATAGATAGACAACCGCGCATAACAATTTACGACAGCTGATGCAGCAGAGAGGCAGAAGCTATAACCGTAGATCAAGAACATTTACTAGATCTCGCACTGCCGTTGAGGGTTCTTAGTAAACTCACATTGTCATAATCCTTATGGCTCCTGTTATTGCTGCTGCTGCTACTTCAGGTTTTTCGTCTTCTTATATTTATATAGAGATAGATTATTGGTTTGAAACGAAATGAATTCAATGGTGATTATGATCTTGTACAGGGGAAGAACGTGATATTCAGAAGAATTATTGGATCGAGCATACATCGGAACTCACTGTGGAAGCCATGATGCTTGATTCAAAAGCAGCCGATCTTGATAAAGAAGAGAGGCCTGAGGTATAATTGTTCTGTCACAAGAAATGAATAGAACGAACATGTACAAACATTTTTCTTGCTCATTTTCTTCTATTTATTTATTTTTTAAATTTCTTTGAAAGTCATTTTCATGAATATTCAACAATAGAATATGTTTATTTTTCAAAAGAAATAAGGTGGTGCTGTTTCCATCAACTGTAGTTGCTACATAGTTTTTTTCTAAATTTGGGTAGGGGAAGGAGAATGGGGAGGAGATTACAACGTAGGAATCAAATCCTCGTCGACAAGGTGAGAGTTCAGACAGTCAACCAACTGATGTTTCACAAATCAACAATTAATCAAGAATTGCTATATATGGGAATTTTCTGTTTATTTTGAAATTCTCAATTCAGTTGTTCGAGTTAAAATCAACATTTTTTTTTTCAGTTCTTTGTTTAAGACTTTTCTGTTCTCTGTTTAAAAGTGAGAATAGACTAATTTTAAAACACCCTCTTCCTATCAAAGCTGTTTACTATGGACATAACATAGTGAAAAGTAATGTCCCTAACTAATTATTAATATCTTCAGATCTATTTCTTTCTTGTTAAAATTGGAGCTCTTCATTTTTGGAATTTTCCGTTGATATAGATACTAAGATAGCATCCTCTTGCTGTATGAGCATCATTTTGCACGATCTGTGCGCTTTTAGGAGATTGACATTTTGGCACATGCTTCTACCAAAAAAAAAAAGAAGACATTTTGGCACATGCTAAGTCGAATTTCACTACTTGTTCATCCCATGAAGGAAGAAAAAGGGGGAAAAATTTGAAGAAGAAAATTAGAAGTTAATCATAGAAACAAGTTTCAGTTTTTTAGTGAGAAGTCAACAATTCCCAGAAAACAGTCTCTCTACCTAGTGGTAAAGTCTACGTACATTGTACCCTCCCCAGACCTCACTTGTGGGATTACACTAGATATATTGTTGTTGTTATTGTTGTTGAGAAGTCAGACAATTCTTAATGCTGCAAGGCACCAAGTCTATGCCTGTTGTTAACAAAAAGTAGAGGTGCTTGCTTATATGACCCTCTAAGTTGTTCCAAATTGTTGATCCAAAACTTTCTTGCTAGTCGCGAACCGCATGTTATCATTAGATGGAAGTGTATAGTTGTCAACAATTACCTTGTCCTCTTATTTAATGAGAAGCTTAATATGGGATGTTATCCCAGTGATCCGGAAAACTTTGTCAACTTCAATCACAGCAAATTACAACAAGTTAAGGAGGAATTTTGATCCGTTTAATTGCACGTGGAATTCGATCCAAAGCCTTCTTGGATAGAGACATTTTGATGGGCTATATATGCTGCAACTTGTTTTGGTTTACAGTCTCTTTGTTCTTTTGGATGTTCATTGTCTTTGAATCAATCGATATTATTATATCTAATGTTACTAGATATGCAATAATTATTCTGATTTTCACTACATGGAGCTTTTATATTGTTTGTACTTGGGTTTGTCTCAAATTGAATAGTGATTACTGTTTTTTTTTTTAAATTTTTAAAATTTTTATTTTGACATGGTTTTCTGACATGTATTAGCATCACTCAAATATTTTGAAATTTGTGGATGGATGGTAATGTCAGGTGCTCTCCCTACTCCCACCATATGAAGGGAAATCAGTATTGGAATTGGGTGCTGGTATTGGTCGTTTCACGGGTGAATTAGCCAAGAATGCTGGGCAGCTCATAGCACTGGACTTTATCGACAGTGCAATTAAGAAGGTTTGTGACATTATATATCATTTTGTTGGGGTGTGTGATGAGTTTGTTCAGAAGGTTCGCTTGTTAATGCAGTAATTTTAACTTCGGTGAACAGATATCTCTATTTTGTCACATCTTAATTTGCTTATTGCAGAATGAAAGCATCAATAAGCATCATAAGAATATCAAGTTTATGTGTGCTGATGTGACTTCTCCAGATTTGAAATTTTCACCTGAATCAGTGGACTTGATATTTTCAAACTGGCTACTGATGTATCTTTCTGATGAAGAGGTACTTTTATTTTAATCTTCTGTCACGTGAAAAAATCCCAAGGGTTGCACATTATGTAAAATGATGACCCAATTGTGCCTGAAAGTTTAAAAAAGAGTCAGGAATCGTCCCTGATTGAAAAGAACAAATAATCAACTCCTAAGTTTGTAACTATTTGAACCAACTTTTAAAACAAGGTTCATCCGTATAGCAGAAGTTTGTACAATCCAAGATTTGACAAAATCATAAATATAATAGGCAACTTTGAAACTATCATGTACACATGATATTTTGAATAGCTTGTTTGATCAGATATCATGTAACCGACGGACATTATAGCCATTAACTGTTCATAGATAATCAAAATGACTCCTCTTTTCTTTGCTAAAGCATTCTAAAAAGAAGATTATGCAATAAGTAGTTTAACCTCCATCCACCTGCAATTTTGAGGATATGAAAATGGTTTATCTGTTCCTAAGAAACAACCCCTCTACTTCTATGAGGTAGTGGTAAGGTCTGCGTACATTCTACCTTCTCCAGACCCCACTTGTACAATTCCACTGAGTATGTTGTTGTTGTTGAAAATGGTTTATCTGCAAAAAGGTTGGTCTATAGTTGCATATCATCTTGTAGGGTACCAAAAAATATTTACATAGCAGGTTTTCTTAAAAAGTGTACATTTTATTATTAATTTGACTACTTATCCCATATGTAGATCCGAAAATCTACTATGAGTGATCTTGGATACATTTTTCAACAAGTGTACATTTTACGATTAGTGTAACTAATTCTCTTATGATCAGTTCAGAAAGATTAGACTTAGCGAGTGTTAGGGATATCTTTCACTCTTTTGACTTTTGAAACTGTTTCTTTATGGCTGATTTCAGGTTCAAAGTCTAGTGGAGAGAATGGTAAAATGGTTGAAAGTTGGAGGCTACATATTTTTCAGAGAGTCATGCTTCCATCAATCAGGAGACCACAAGCGAAAGAACAACCCAACCCATTATCGGGAGCCTAGGTTTTACACAAAGGTCTTAGCTTTTCTTCGATTTATTTTCCCCTTGGAATGATACTATGTTAATCTTAAAAAATTGTTATCTCCCTAGCTTTCAACAGTTAACACAGTACATGAAGTATATTTGACCAAGATTTGGTTTCATGGAACGAAATCTGTTGTCATGCTTATGCGTGTATTTTCTTTTTTCTTGTATTTCCGGAGAATATAAAATAGATCCAAGGAAATCCTTAATAAACAAAGTTTTTTTTTTCTTTTTGTGCAAGTTTATTTGGCTTTCTAATGAAGTAGCTGTATTGAAGTCATTGCCAGCTTTCTGTTAAAAAATAATTGAGCAAGTCATTGAATTTATGACAGCATATAATATTTCCGTGTTGGTGCATTTGTCACCAAAACAATCAGTAACTTTTGTGTTGCTATGATTAACCTTCTCATGTCCTTAACTTGTATGCAGGTGTTTAAAGAATGTCATTTAAATGCTGATGATGGAAAATCATTTGAACTTTCTCTCATCAGTTGCAAGTGCATTGGAGCTTATGTTAAAAACAAGAAGAATCAGAATCAGGTATATCCTTTCTTCCCTCATTGTCTCCTCTGTTATTTACTGTTAACCCGAAAATCCAATCACACCATTGTGTCTTGCAGATTTGCTGGCTATGGCAGAAAGTTGATTCTGAGGATGACAGGGGTTTCCAGCGCTTCCTAGACAACGTTCAGTACAAGTGTAGTGGCATACTGCGATACGAACGTGTCTTTGGAGAAGGTTATGTGAGCACGGGAGGAATTGGTGAGCCCTCTTTAGTCTTTGTTAGCTCATTCTGATCAAAATCATTTATATTACTTAAATCTAGTTTTCTCTGATTATATTTAATATTGAGCAGATACCACTAAAGAATTTGTCTCCATGTTGGATCTTCAACCTGACCAGAAAGTCCTTGATGTTGGTTGTGGAATAGGTGGAGGTGACTTTTACATGGCTGAGAATTATGACGTTCATGTTGTTGCCATTGACCTCTCAATTAACATGATATCTTTTGCTCTTGAGCGTGCAATTGGTCTCAAATGTGCCGTTGAATTTGAGGTTGCTGATTGTACAAAGAAAACATATCCCGATGGCACATTTGATGTGATATACAGTCGAGACACTATCCTTCACATCCATGTAATTTTCTTTCTTGAGCTAGATGAATCTTCAAAAATCTATTTTGATCTCCTTTTATGTCACTTGCCATATTTATTAAGATGAATGTGAGGAGATAATGCCTCATTTCTTTTTCACACATTATACCAAATTCTAAAGTTGAAGTCAATCGCCTTCTCTATATGGCTGTCTTGTCTTTTTATGGTTAAATGATTGTGTACTTTCACTCTTTCAGGACAAACCTGCGTTATTCAGATCTTTCTACAGGTGGCTGAAACCAGGAGGCAAAGTCCTCATAAGCGATTACTGCAAAAGCCCAGGACCAGCATCGGACGAGTTTTCTGAGTACATTAAACAAAGGGGTTATGATTTACATGATGTTGCAACATATGGCCAGGTATTCGTTCATTCAAAAAGACATCCTCCCCTTCTCTTTTCTGCTTCATGTTTGTTGCATGGCAGTGTTTCTTATGCCATTTTCCTTAAATATAGATGCTTAGAGATGTGGGTTTTGGTGAAGTTATTGCTCAGGATCGAACTGAACAGGTGTGTTTCTGCAGCTCATTTTTTCTTTATAAATGAACAAAAGCTTAGATATGGAGACAAATATAATTTATTTTTTTTACTTTATTGCAGTTCATTAATGTTCTCCAAAAGGAGTTAAGTACTGTGGAGAAAGGAAGAGATTCTTTTATCCAAGAATTCTCAGAAGTGAGTGCTTGGTGATCATTTAGTAATTTTCCTTTTTGAGGTTTCAAGTAGTATTTCTCACTTCTCACTTTTGTTTCTGATGTTATTTAACAGCAAGACTACAATGAAATAGTTGGAGGTTGGAAGGCTAAGCTACTGAGGAGTTCATCTGGTGAACAGAGGTGGGGTTTGTTCATCGCCAAGAAATGATAGTCAAAATGCAGCATGTATCTGGTTTTCTGTTACGTTGTTGAACCAATGTACTCGTATGCTGTTCAGTTGGCCTTGTAATAATAAAACTCTTGCATCTTTTTGATTTATTATCAATTGTCAGATTGAATCTTTAGACATAAATCTTCTACTTCTTCTATCATCTTAGAGGGATCTGTTCTGATTTCTAATTGAAGCGGAAGAGGGATCTGTATTTGATCCTTCAAGGTTTTGATCTTCCTATGTTTTTTCTCGGTTTTCTCTTCATCTTGAACTTCTTCCTTTGATTTCTATATTTGGCTGAATACAGTTATAAAGTTTTGATTTTAGATTTAGTTTTGTCGGTGCTTTAAAACTTGTTCACTGCTAAATTTGAACTTCTATAGGTCTCTATTAACCAAATTCTTCTCTATTAAGCTCACCAACATGGGTACATTCTCTGTGAAACGATCTTCCTTCGTTAATCGGCGTAGGGCTTATTATTTTGCTTTTGTTACTGATTGAAAGTTTAGATACTGCAAAAAGTATATTTTCATTCATAGTTTTGTACAAATATTTATAAGAGAACAAGTAAGATCATCTAAACTAATCAATTCCTAATTCTTAGGAGATCCTTGAATCAAGGGATTTCCACTAAACTTATTTCCTATGATAACATATTCGATTCCATATTTACAATAGCCATATTTATAGTAGCAGATTACAATCAAATTTGCCAACTTATTTGTGGAGCAGATTTTAGTCATATCTGTTAGCTCATTGATGGAGCAAATTATGGCCAAATCTGCCAACTCATTGACACTCCCCTCAAGTTGGCATGTAAATATCAAATATGCCTAACTTGCTCACAAAGGACTCAAAAGTAGTTCTGAAAAGACCTTTAGTGAAAATATCTGCAACTTGTTCAGTTGTTGGAACACAAGGAATGCACACACTTCCATCTTCAATCTCTCTTTAATGAAGTGTCTGTTTACTTCAATGTGCTTGGTTCTATCATGTTGAACTGGATTATGAGCAATGCTTATGGTAGTCTTATTGTCACGATACAATTTCATTGGAAAATTCATAGGTCTTCTTAGTTCTTCCAAAAATCTCGAGCCACAAAATTTCACAAATTCCTTGTGCCATGGATCGATACTCAGCCTCAACACTACTTCGAGCCACGACATTTTGCTTGTTACTTCTTCATGTCACTACATTTCCCTAAACAAATGTACAATAACCAGATGTAGACCTTCAATCAATAGATGAACCAGACCAGTCTGCATCCGTATAAGCCTCAACACATCTTTGCTCATTCTTTTTGAAGAACAGTCCTTTCCCAAGAGAACTCTTTAGATACCTTAGGATTCGATACACAGCTTCTTGGTGTTCTTCTTATGGAGAATGCATAAACTGACTGACTAGGCTCACAACAAAGGAAATATCAGGTCTAGTATGTGACAAGTAAATCAACTTGCCTACCAATCTTGGATATTGGCCTTTATCAATCAATTTTCCTTCCTTTACAAACTTTACATTTGGATCAATTGGAGTTTCAGTTGGTCTACAACCACTCGTTCCTGTTTCTTTTAATAGATCAAGGACATACTTCCTTTGTGACACTATAATTCCTTTATTCAATCGTGCAACCTTCATGTCGAGAAAGTACTTCAGCGGGCCTAGGCCATATTGTTTTAGACCATAAAGAGATCTTCTAAGCCTACATATCTTTGACTTGTACTTTCCTTCAAAACCTGGTGGGGGATCCATATAGACTTCTTCCTCAAGGTGCCCATTCAAGAAAGCATCCTTCACATCTGACTGTTGAAGAGACCAGTCAAGATTTACTGCGATTGTCAACAAAACTCTAATTGAGTTTAGCTTAGCTATTGGAGCAAAAGTCTCAAGATAGTCAATCCCATATGTCTGCGTGAATCCCGTAGCTACAAAGCGGGTCTTATACCTTACCAAAGATCCATCTGATTTGAATTTAGTCATGAACACCCATTTACAACCCACAGGTTTCTTTCCCTCTGGTAAATCCACTAACTCCATTTCTCCAAAATAGCCTCCTTTCACTCGGGAACTCGTAGAGCATCCTGCACATTTTTTTGGAATCTCCACACTAGAAAGTTGTGAAGCAAAGGCTAACTAACTAGGAGACAACCTTTTATAAGACACAAACATTGAAATAGGATATTTAGAAGCATTTCTAACACTTTTGCGTTTCGCAATAGGTAGGTCCATATCTGATGAATTAGAAACAGAATCAGTTGGAAGATTACTTTGAGTTTCAGTAAGGTCTTGCAGAGCAGACTTTTGGTAATGTTGAGAATCTTTGGTCTCTTTTCCTTGAGCTTGGCTCCTTCTCGAATACACCTGCATTTCTTTTGTTTGTTCTGTATTCCCATTTTTATTTTTCTCATGTGAAGGCTCTACATGTTCAGTTTCTAAGTTTTTGTCATTTAAGTCATATTGGTCCCTACCATCTCTTAGATCTTCTCCTAGATTCTTCACGTCAGTATTTATTGCAGTATCAGTCTTCTAATTTGCTTGCTGTCTAGTTTCCTCAATATCACAAAAAATTGAATCTTCACCTACATGATACTCCCCCTGAAGATGAGCGGTAAATACAGTTTGGACTCAAAGAAAGTTACATCCATTATTACAATTATCTTTGTAGCATGTGGGTCATAACATTTATATCCCTTTTGAGTTGGGGCATATCCTACAGAAACACACTTCTTAGCCCGCGGTTCAAGTTTACTATGATTATGAACATGAACAAATGTTGTACAACCAAAAAATTTCAGAGGAAGATCTGTAAATAACCTAGAACTAGGAAAATCTCCCTGAAAACTTGAAAAGGTGTTTTAAATTCAAGTGGACGAGATGGCATCCTATTAATAAGCGAAGTGGCAGTCGATAGAGCCTCTCCGCAAAGGTGTTGTGGAACTTTATTAGTAAACATTAAAGCTCTCTTTACCTCTAAAAGGTGCCTATTCTTTCTTTTGGCGTTACCATTTTGTTGAGGTGTATTTGGACAAGAGCTTTGGTGTACTATCCCAGCCTTTTTGAAAGAACTTCCTAGTTGTTCATTAAGAAATTCACTAACATTATCACTCCGAAAAATTTTGATTTTCTCATTAAACTGTGTTCCACCATGACATAGAAAGTCTCAAATATATTTTTAACCTCAGATTTATCCTTCAATAAAAAAACCCAACTCAATCTAGAATGATCGTCAATAAAAGTTACAAACCACCATTTTCCATAGATTGTTGAAATCCTAGATGGTCCCAAAACATCACTATGAATCATCATAAAAGGATTTAAGGCCTGATATCTTTGAAAGGAAAAGAAGATCGGTGATGTTTAGCCATTTCACAGAATTCACATTGGAACAAGGATGGATTTTTATTTCTAAATAATTGAGGTAACAAATGTCTTAAATAATAAAAACTTGGATGCCCAAGCCTATAGTGCCAAAGCATGACCTTATTCAAAACAAAAGTAGAGTTCAAACAAATAGGATTCGATTGTGCTGAGTTGTTCCCATTGTCAAGAAAATAAAGACCTTTAGATTCCTAAGCACTGCCAATCATCTTCCTCGAGACCTTTTACTGAAATTCATACAAATCAGAATAAATAATAGCATGACAATTAAGAGAACGGGTTAATTTACTAACAGAAGCTAGATTACAAGAGAGTTTTGGAACATGAAGAGTATCATGAAGTGTGAGGGATAGTGATAGTTTAATAGTTCCTTTTCAAACAATTGCAGAGAAGGAACCATGTCTTGATTTTATTGTTCTCTGCAAAAGGAGTGTAAGTAGAGATAGAACGAGAACTTTCAGTGATGTGGTCACTAGCTCCTGAATCTATGATCCAAGAATATATTTGGTTGGAATTGGCACTAAGAAAGGCAGATGGTACAATACCTGTTTCAGTAAAAGATCAAGAAGTATTAGAAGAATTTGGTGCATTTGGATGAAATTGTGGAGATTGAAGGAGTTTATGTAGAATTTTCAGTTGTTCCCTTGTAAATGGAGATATTTCTGGAGAAGATTGCTGCCCCTGATCAAAATAATTTGTTTGAAGGGCCTGGCCATTTTGATATTGAAGACCACGATTATCAACTCCCTTCTTCTTCCAATTCAGTGGTTTCACATGAAACTTCCAACCTGTTTCACAGGTCTGCCAATGTTTTTTGCAGTGATCACACCATGGCCTTTTGTTTTTTTCATTTTCATTCTTCACTATTGCAAGTGCTGAAGAGTCTATAGTAGGTTTTAGTTCAACATTAGATTAGGTTTTAACATAACTTTCCTCCTAGTTTCCTCTCTCCTAACTTCAGAAAAAGTTTCACGATGTGAAGACAGAGGATTTTTTCCTAGGATTCATGACATGACCTCATCAAACTCCTGATTTAACCTGGCTAAAAAAAGGTAAACTCTCTCATTTTCTTCCCTTTTTTTGGCTTTCACACTATCCATAGAACACTCCTATTCATTATTGTAACACTGGTCTAACTCCTGCCACAAAGACACCATTTCATTATAATAAACAGTGACTTCCTTCTCACCCTGCTTAGTCTGCCATAATTTAATTTTTAACTCAAAAATTTGAGAGGCATTTTCTACATCAGAATATGTCTTCCTAACGGCCTCCCGCACATCCTTAGCCGTGGACATAAAGAGATAAGATTTACCTATGACTGGTTCCATGAAATTTATTAACCAAGAAATCACAAGTGAATTCTCTGATCTCCAGGAGTTCATCGACTCCCAGTTTTTTTCGTCTCTCCGGTCAGATCTCCCAGCTTTCCACGACCATCAATTGCAAGCTTTATAGATTATGCCCATTACAGATAGTTCTTCCCATTTAATCAATGAGTAGTTAACTGGAAGGGCATGTGAGAAGCAGTGCCTCCTTGTGTCATCATATTTTCTGTGGGAGCTTCTAGAGAAGAACTTTTGTCTTCTGTTGATGTTTTAAAAAGATGCACTCCGTGAAATGTTATTTTATCCATATGATCTTACGAAAAAAGAGTCTCGCTCTTATACCATGAAAGTTTAGATACTGCAAAAAGTATATTTTCATTCATAGTTTTGTACAATATTTATAAGAGAATAAGTAAGATCATCTAAACTAATCAATCTCTAATTCTTAGGAGATCTTTGAATCAAGGGATTTCCGAGAACAAGTAACAACATCATGTAAACTAATCAAGCCCTAATTCTTAGGAGATCCTTGAATCAAGGGATTTCCTCTAAACTTATTTCCTATAATAACATATTCTATTCCATATTTACAGTAGCCATATTTACAGTAGCAGATTACAATCAAATCAACAAGCTTATTTGTGGAGTAGATTATAGTCATATCTGTCAGCTCATTGATGGAGCAGATTATGGCCAAATCTGCCAACTCATTTGACACTGATTTTGTGTTTAATTTTGATTTAAAGAAACTTATTTTCTGTGAAATTGGATGTACCGATTCAATAATCAAAGATAATAAGTTACCTTACTTTAATAGGCAAAATTGTAGATATGTATTAGTGTATTTTAATTTTAGTAGAGATTATAATTTACATTTGGAGCAATTTGGATTTCCGTATGGACGATTTTTACTCTAGCAGAGAAACTGTATAAGAATTAGATATAAAATCTTCTACACCTTGTTCTGTTCCATAGCCAAAGGGTCTATCGATTGCCGACCTCCAAACTTTGAGATTCTAGGTTATTTTTTACTTTCTCGGGTGGGCTATTTTAATTTCCCTTCCTGTGTGTCCGTGCTGAATTTCTAGATGAACTTTACAAGTTATTTTTTCAGCCAAAGATTTATAATATAATCATTAAACATAAAATTTGAATAGTTAGTTATAATATAAATCTCATAAAAAGCTTGTATTACTGCCAAATTTGGTGGGAAAAGAGATTTAGAAGAAGATGAGTGTTTACTTTTTTATATACCAAGAATTATAAGATTTGGAAGAAGATAGCTGTTTGCTTTTTGTATACCAAAAATTATGAGAATGTAATGACCCGATTATTGTACGACTTCTTTGGAGCTTAAACATCTTGATTTTGGGAGTTTTTGGATAAGGTGTCACTCCAAGGGAGGACACACGGCTCGTGTGAGGTCATATGGCTTGTGTGGTCTCCAGTGAGGTGACAATTGGCCTAAAAAACTTGAATAGAACCTTAAATGTGAAGAATTTAGCCAAGGCAAGTCACACTTGCACCTTCACGGTCCTTGTGACACTTCGCGGACCGTGTAGTGATGCCGTGTGATGGTCTTGGTTGAAAATTTCACAATTTTTAGACCAAATGTTATCACATGGCCCTTTACATGAGCCATGTGGTGTCTTACGAGCCGTGAGGCTCTTGGTGGGGCTTTCAGAGTGAAAATATTCTAAGTATAGGGTCACCGTCTCATAACTTTTCATGAAATTTTCCTAAGGTTTGGGAGATAGGAGCACCACACGGACCATGTGGCTTCACACGGGTCGTGTAATGGTCTGTTTGGTGGTTCGTGAGCAAATTTTCTAAGTGTTGGTTCAAGATCAAAATTTTCAGAAATTTGTCTAAGTGTGGGTTCATAGGCAGGTAAACGGACCATGTAATGCCACACGAACCATTTATTCTCCAGTCAAGTGACTTCCGGTAAATTTTTACTCTGATTCATTATTGACATTTTCATAAATTCAGTTATTTCTATTGGCCTTTTGGGAATTCCTAAGCTATTCTAAGGTCATCTAAAGACCTAAAACCCATTTCACATATTCAAACCTATCCTTCATAATTTGAATCTCTCTAAACACTCTCAAAGGCTTTCCACCAAAAGAACTCTTGGGATTTCAACATTTCAGCTTGGGGTTTCAAGTCTCGTTCAAATTTTTTTGGGTTTCTTCATTTTAGGGAAAGTATGTGGGTTGATCCTTGATTTCCTTTCAATCAAGGATACCCAAAATTATTTCAAGCAATTTCATGGATTTCTAGTTTATTTTAAATCGGAGTTTTGAAGATTATGAATCCTAAAATTCTAATTTTGCATGGGTAGTGTTTATTTGAGGATTTCAATGTAATTTAAACTATTACATGAGGATTTACTTTGGGTTTATGGAAATTTTAAAGTATGCATGTCCCCTTTAAGGCTTTGATCTAAGCATGAGTGATTATATTATGATTTTGAATTGTTGATTTAAATATGAATTTAGTTCAATTTCATGTTATACTATTGATTTTGGATTGAATCTCAATTACCCATGCCATTTTTACATTATTCATAACATATGCATTCATATTCATGAGAATTTATGGAAATTATGTTATGGGTTAAGCCCAATTATGTTTTATGATATGATTTTGACAAAATATTAGTTATGACAAGAATGTGATCACATATATGTCTATTGATTATGGCTCTTTCAGCATTTTGGGTGCTTACACTATTTTGTATATGAATGGACTATTCCTATGCATGAGTATATTGACTATGAAATTATGTTTTGGTCTTTAAGCTTAAGAATGCATTGAAATGGTTTTAGAAATGACTAATGTCTCTATGTATGTATGTACATATATATATGTATATGTATTTTTATGGGATGATGACTTAGCATCGATGGATTGAGGGTTCCTCTCTTTCTATCCTTGAACTATGTGCCTAGCATATGTTCCTTTTCGAAATGGGGATGCCCATAAGAAAAGTTGCCTTCGAAATAGGGATGCCCGTAAGGAGAAGAAACTATGTGATATGATATGTTATTTGTGAAAATTCTATCCGAAATGGGGATGCCCAGGATGCCCGAAGGAGAAGAAACGATGTGATATGACATGCTATTTATGAAAATCCTCTCTGAAATGGGGATGCCCGTAAATAAGGTTGCTTCATATGAAATGGGGATGCCCATAAGGTGAAGTATGGTTTACCTTTGGCAAGTACACCACCTCTTTATCGATGAGGGGATTTCATCGAGATTCCAAGTAATAGCTCGCTTGGTCTTACTTATGTCGGTTTAGGTTACATCCCCACTATATATATGAGCATTGTTTGCATTTCATGCATCATGAATTTCATAGCATCTTATTATATGACATTATTTGATATTCAATTCCTCCTATATTATGTGCATCGTTCGATGCTTAGCTTGGATTCTGAGATTACTTGTAGTAGTGAGTCCTATCTCCCAAGGATGAACCACCATCTATCTACCTATGTTACTTACTTCTCTTTATGTATTGAGGGTGTGCTCGGGGTATGTCTTGGCCCCCGACCCATCTTTGTAGAGGCATTATTGGACACCTTGTAAACCTCTTTAGGATGAGCCCGGGTATGTCTTGTCCCTCGACCCATCTTTATAGAGGCATTGTTGGATATCTTTTTAAACCTCTTTACGATATATGTTATGGTTATGGTTAATCTTATGTTATGTATTTGGTTATCTTTGACTATAATTGTTATGTGACTTGATTATATGTTTGATGGAAAGATCCTAGGTCCTGAATTGCCCCTATAGTGTGAGTCCTAGGTTCCTGCCTCTTAGTATTTATGTGTTATGTGCTTTGTGAACTCATGTTAATTCCTTTTCCTATGATGCCCCCATAGCGTGAGTCCTACTTTCCCATCCCTTAGAACTATGTGTTGATTGTTGAATACGCTTTTGAACTGATGATGCGAGTTTTGGTATCTTGAGGCTTGTTTGGGGACTCTCAAGTTCCCATTCGCTGTGTCACATCTAGGCCCTAGGTCCAGGTCGTGACAAAGATGATATCAGAGCCATACGTTTGTAAATGATCTTCGGAGTCCAACATGCTATGTCAAGTAGAGTCCTACTTATGGGTGTGAAGTGCACCATGCTTATAAACCTAGGTTTGTAAATGATCCTTGGAGTCCAATATGCCACGTCAAGTAGAGTCCTATATATGGGCATGAACTGCACCATGCCAATAAGTGGGAGGCTATGACGACGTTCTAGGAATTGTCTCACTTCTTCATGTCTTATGTCGTGCTATGAATAGTTGGATTAGATCTTGACCTTGAATAGTATCCTTCCTCTGTTTCAGAAGATGCCTCATAGTAGACCTGCCAGACCAACCCTGGCTAATGAGGGCCAAGCACCTCAAGGGCCTATGGATGATGAAACGACCCCGAAAAGTGCCTCAAAATATGCCTCAAAAGTGCCCAGAATCGTAATTTAGTATATCCCAAAATCCATGCGTGATATCAAAAATTTGACTTCATATTCTTGAGCAGGGGGTCAAATTGAGTAGGAAATGAGTCTAACCCTGATTTTAGAGCAAACGAATCACAATTCCAATTTCCTTAATTTTCCTTATCCAGAATAAGTTCGCGCCCCTAGCGTGACATGGCCAGGGCGCGGACTAGTGTTAATTTTTCCAAGTCATTTTGTTCGGTCCAAGACTATTGAGTCTTGGGCCTAAGTCTACCCATGCATGAAAATACCTATACTCAGCCATATTTCATCCTCATATCATACAAAACATTTCCCAATACTCACTCAAACACTTAGACAAATATTTCACCGTAATTTCAAGTCCAAAAACTCAATCTGGATCTTAAGGTTTTCATTCAAGCTTCAAGTTTCCATTCCCAATCTTCTTCAAGGATTCTCCAAAGTCAAGGTATGTGGTTTTCAACCATTGGGTCTTTTCACCCATGGTGCCCAAACTTCCTTTTTACCTAAAATACATGTTTCTAAGTTAATTTTACATATGGGTTTTCTATTAGAAATTTGACTATGAACTATGTTGGAGTTTTGTAAAAGTGTGACTGTTTTAGCATGTTGTGACCTATGAATCTTTGATTTATCTTGAGATTTGATGAAGGATTTTGATATATATTGTATGATGATGTTACCAAGTATTAGTGGGATGATTTACTTCAAGATTTCTTGCATGATTTCACTCTTTAATTGCATGGTTTTACACTAGCATTGCACACCCACCAAGTGTTTGATAAAATGTCCGATTTAGGGTTCTTGAGCCATTGATGTTCTATTGCATGGCCTATGACTTATATGACCTTATGATGATGAAAGTATGGTAAAAATGTGTTGATATCATGAAAAGTACCTATAGTATTGGAAGTTGATCAATTGCCTCGTTCGGGGGGTAGTAGGCCAGAACTACCATGTTGGGGGGTATGTACCTCAATTACCTTGCTTGGGAGGTAGTAGGCCCGTGTAACCATGTTGGGGGTTTGTATCTTGATTGCCTTGCTCGAGAGGTAGTAGGCCCATGCAACCATGTTGGGAGGTTTGTCCCTCAACTGCCTTGCTTGGGAGGTAGTAGGCCCGTGTAACCATGTTGGGGGGTTTGTACCTCAATCAGAGGTGGTAGGACTTGGTTACTAATAATGGTCTCTTCCTACATATGTAATATGTTCTATATATAAGCATGTTTACTTCAAGTATCATTCATGCATTGCCATATTATTGTATGTTCATCTAATGCTTAATTATGCATTTTAACTATGTTGTTTATCTCTTGTTGCATTGCATTCCACATGCTTCGTATATTCAAATGTACTAACGCATACTCTATGCTTACATGATATCACCATATAGGGACCGAAGCCCCACTTGATCATCCTCCTCCTCCATATGGCTAGTACGATTTCTCTATAAAGCAAGTGGTGAGTGCTCAACTTTGGGGACAATGACTTGATTTTGGTGCTATGTATAAAGACTCTCTTTTCTTTTTATTGTACGTCGAACTATGAGGGTGAGCCCGGTTACTTGTCTTGGCCCCCGCTAAGTTCTATGTTTAGAGGTATTGTTGGACAAAATATGTATTGATGCTATAAGCCTTGACTCTCTTTACTCTATAATGCTTTATGATATGAAAGATATCCCTTAGCCCCATGTTCCATTATTTCTACTCTTTTATTATTATTTAATTTCTTTCGCGACCAAGGATGTGTAATAATTTGTTAAGAGGCTTGCTTAGGGTCCCTTCAGGTTCCCTATGCGACATGTCACGTCTAGGCCCCTGGCTTGGGTCGTGATAAACTTGGTATCAGAGCATTAGTTTGTTAATGGTCCTCGACATCCAACACACCGCGTCGATTAGAGTCTTATTTATGGTTGTGTTGTGTACCACAACTATGAGTAAGAGGCTATGAGACATTTTAGGAAATGTTTCCCTTGTTCTTGATCTATATCGTGCTATAGAGTTACGGTAAGGCTTTCCCCTAACGAATGTTCTTTGCTATGCTAGATCATGCCTATCTCAAGAGAAAGAAAAGCTCGTACATCCGAAGAGCAACTGGCTCATGGTGAGCTCTAGGATGCTCTTACATTGCTAGCTCAAGTTGTGGCTAATCAAGCCAACCAAGGGGCCCAAACCCCTCATGCTTCTACTTCGACATCTCGGGTGAGAGACTTTATGAAGATGAACCCATCGGAGTTCAATGGGTCTAAGGTGGATGAGGACCCTCAAGAATTCAATGATGAGGTATATAAGGTGTTGTCCATTATAGGTATGAGGTCGGAAGAAAAGGCAGAGTTGGCAGCTTACCAACTCAAGGGGGTGGTTCAAATTTGGTACACTCAATAGAAGGAGGATACGGGGAACAATAATATGATACTATGGGAGGAGTTTAAGGCAGCTTTTCTCAATTGATTCTTCTCTCTTGAGCTTAGGAATCCAAGTTGATGGTAAGTTCCAAAGTTACAAGGGTGGCCAGTTTTACCAAGGTCAAGGGTCTTCTTATGTTCCTAGTGGGAAATTTGCCAATGACTACCCAAGGCCCCAAGAAGGTAGTGGTGTGATGCCTAGACCCATGTGTCCAAGATATGGTAAAGGTTATAGTGGACCATGATTGATGGCTACTAATACTTGCTATAGTTATGGGGAAGTGGGCCACAAGATGATGGATTGCCCATGTAATCGTAACAAGGGTAAGGATGTTCGCCCTTACGGCCGGGGTGCTAATGTGATTCATTTGGGGAGTGGAGGTCAACAAGGTAGTTCCCCAAGGTACAATTGGTTTTATGCTTTACATGGGAGGTTTCCTTTGGAGAGAGAAGGTCAACAAGGTGGTGCCCCAAGGCACAATTAGTTGTATGCACTCCAAGAGAGGCAAGGGCTTGATGAGGTACCCGATGTCATCACCGGTATGTTAAAAGTCTTTGATTTTGATGTGTATGCATTGATAAACCCGGGTGCCATTCTTTCTTTTGTTACTCCTCTTATTGCCAAAAAGTTACAAATGAACCCGTCCTTAAGTGGGAGAGTCATGATGTGGTGGTCAAGGATAGGTTCATCTCTTGCTTTAAAGCCCAAAAGTTGATCTCTAAGGGGTGTCTTTATCATCTTGTGAGCGTTAGGGATGTGGAGTCCAAAGTCCTTCCAATAGAGTCAGTTCTGGTGGTGAATGAGTTCCTTGATGTCTTTCGAAATAACCTTCCTTGTGTTCCTCCCAAAAGAGAAATAGATTTTGGTATAGACCTCCTTCCCGATACTCAACGTATTTCTTTCCCCTTTACCATATGGCCCTGGTGGAGTTAAAGGAGTTGAAGGAGTAATTGAGGGACTTGTTGGAGAAGGGTTTTATGAGGCCTAGCCAATCACCTTTGTGTGCATCGATGTTGTTTGTGAAGAAGAAGGATGGGTCTCTTAGAATGTGTATTGACTACCGGCAACTTAATGGGGTTACCATCAAGAATAAATATCCTCTACCAAGAATGGATGATTTGTTTGACCAACTTCAAGGGGCTAGCCACATCTCTACGATTGATCATCAGTACGGGTATCATCAATTGAAAGTGAGGGAGTGTGACATTCCCAAGATGGCCTTCCGGACTAGATATGGGCAGTATGAAATTGTGGTTATGTCTTTTTGATTCACCAATGCATCGATAATCTTTATGGATCTTATCAATAGACTCTTTAAACCCTACCTTGATTTGTTTGTGGTGATTTTGATCGATGATATTTTGATCTATTCCCACAGTGAGGAGGAGCATGTGAGTCATTTGAAGGTAGTGCTGCCAAATTTGAGGGAAGAGAAGTTGTATGCTAAGTACGAGAAATGTGAGTTTTGGTTGGAAGAGGTTGCCTTTCTAGGTCATATGGTGTGGGGGGATAGTATTAAGGCGGATCCTAAAAAGACAATAGTGATTAGAAATTTGTCTAGACCTTTGACTCCATCTGATATTAGGAGCTTCTTGGGCTTAGCGAGTTATTAGCGGAGGTTTGTGAATGGGTTCTCTTCTATTGCTTCCCCCATGACTAAGTTCACCCAAATGAAGGCAAAGTTTTTATGGACCGATGAGTGTGAAACGAGTTTCCAAACCTTGAAAGATAAGTTTGTCTCTGCTTCTATCTTATCTCTACCGGAAGGGTTGGAAGGGTTTGTTATGTATTGTGATGCCTCACAGATTGGTTTGGGTTGTTTTTGGATGCAAAATGGTAAGGTGGTAGCTTATGCTTATAGAAAACTTAAGGTGCATGAAAAGAGTTATCCTGCCATGATCTTGAATTGGCCGCCGTGGTATTTGCTTTGAAAATTTGGCGTCATTACTTGTTTGGGTTTCATGTTGATGTGTTCACCGATCATATGAGTCTCTAATATGTGTTCACCTAAAAAGATCTCAACTCACAATGAATGTGGTTAGAGCTTCTTAAGGATTATGATATAAGTGTGCATTATCGCCCCGATAAGGCTAATATTGTGGCCGATGCTTAGAGTAGGGTGTCTATGGGTAGCCTAGCACATGTTGATGATGGGGGAAAAGATGAGGTTAGAGAGGTGCATCGGTTGGCTAGATTAAGAGTTAGGTTGAAGGAGGTTACTAATGGTGGTATTGTGGTTGTTAATGGCTCTAAGTCTTTATTGATTGAGGAAGTGAAGGCAAAGCAAGATCTTGACCCCACCTTGTTAGAATTGAAGGCCTTGGTGAGAGGTGGTAAGGTGGAGGTTTTCTCCAAGGGGGATATGGTGCCCTTAGGTACTAAGGTAGGTTGTGTGTGCCTTGTGTTGATAATTTGAGAAAGAAGATTCTTGTTGAGGATCATAATTCTTCCTATTCTATCCACCCCAGTTCTACCAAGATGTATAGAGATTTGAGGGATGTGTTTTGGTGGGTAGGTATGAAGAAAGACATTGCTAAATTTGTATTCGATTGCCATAGTTGCCAACGAGTCAAAGCCGAACATCAAAGGTCGAGTAGCCTAACCCAAGGCATAGAGATTCCTACTTGGAAGTAGGAGGAGATTAACATGGACTTTATGGTTGGGTTGCCTAAGACTAGGAAGGGTTTTGATTCTATTTGGGTTGTAGTTGATAGGATGACAAAGTTGGCTCATTTCTTACGGTTAAGACTACTTATAGGGCTGAAGACTACGCTAAATTATACATCCATGGGTTAGTGAGATTTCATGGGGTGCCCTTGTCTATCATACCGGATCTTGGTGCTCAATTCACTTCACACTTTTGGATGTCCTTCCAAATTGGTCTTGGAAACAAGGTAAAGCTTAGTACGACCTTTCATCCTCAAACGGATAGCCAAGCTGAAAGAACTATCCAAACTCTTGAGGACATGCTTAGGGCTTGTATTTTGGAGTTTAAGGGTAGTTGGGATGATCATCTTCCATTGATCCAGTTTGCTTATAACAATAACTACCATTTTAGCATTGATATAGTTCATTTTGAGGCCCTCTATGGTAGACGTTGTAGATTACCAGTTGGGTGGTTTGAAGTGGGAAAAATGGGTTTTTTGGGTCCAGATCTTATTATGGATGCTATGGAGAAGGTAAGGTTTGTTAGAGAAAGGTTAAAAACATCACAAAGTCGCCAAAAGTCCTATGCTGATGTGAGAAGAAAAGAGCTTGAATTTAAAGTTGGTGATTGGGTCTATTTGAAGGTGCCACCCATGAAGGGTGTGGTTCATTTCGGTAAGAAGGGTAAACTAAGTCCTAGATTTATGGGTCCTTATAGGGTGATGAGGATGATTGGTAAGGTGACCTATGAGTTAGAGTTGCCTAGTGAAATGAATTCATTCATTCGGTCTTCCATGTGTCAATGTTGAGCAATTGTGTGGTTGACCCTAATGCTAGTGTGCCTCTTGACGTTGTGGGCATGGTTGAAGACAACTTGACATATGAAAAGGATCCAGTAGAGACCTTGGATAGACAAGTGAAGAGGTTGAGGAACAAGTATGTTACTTCTGTTAAGGTCCTTTAGAGGAATCAACAAGTCGAGAGTACTACATGGGAGGCCGAAGAGGACATACAAAAGCAATATCCTTATCTCTTCCATAATACTCAAGCTTAAGGTACTAACTCTAAGTCCTCTATGTGATTTCATGTCTCATGTTTCAGCCCCTATGTCATTTGTATGCATTCATGTTTATATTGACAAGTTCATGGTGATTTTAACACTTATGTTGAGATTTTTGAAAATGGTGTTTAATTATATTGTTACATTCTTGTTGGGGCTGATCTCTTTATGATTACTCATCTTATGTACGTTTCTTGACATTTAGGGACGAATGTTCCCAAGAGGGATATATTGAAATGACCCCAAAAGGTGCCCGAAAATATGCCTCAAAAGTGCCCAGAATCATAATTTCCATATATCTCAAAATTCGTATGTGATATCGCAAATATGACTTCATATTCTTGATCAAGGGGTCAAATTGAGTGGGAAATGAGTCTAATCCCAATTTTAGAGCAAGCGAATCCCAATTCCAATTTCCTTAATTTTCCTTATCCAGAATGAGTCCGCGCCCCTGGCCCGACACAGCCAGGGCGTGTACTAGTGTTAGTTTTCCCAGTTATTTTGTTCAGTCCAAGACTTTTGAGTCTTGGGCCTTAGTCCACCCATGTATGAAAATACTTATACTTAGCCATATTTCACCCTCATATCATACAAAACATTCCCCAATACTCACTCAAACACTTAGGCAAATATTTTACCCTAAATTCAAGTCCTAAAACTCAATCCGGATCTTAAGGTTTTTCATTCAAGCTTCAAGTTTCCATTTCCAATCTTCTTCAAGGATTCTCCAAATTCAAGGTTTATGGTTTTCAACCATTGGGTCTTTTCATCCATGGTGCCCAAGCTTCCTTTTTACCTAAAGTTCATGTTTGTAAGTTGATTTTATATATGGGTTTTCTATTATGAGTTTGACTATGAACTATGTGTGGGTTTTGTAAAAGACATGTTTCTAAGTAGATTTTACATATGGTTTTTCTATTATGAATTTTACTATGAACTATGTTGGGGTTTTGTAGAAGTGTGATTGTTTTAGCATGTTTTGAGCTATGAATCTTTGATCTATCTTGAGATTTGATGAAGGGTTTTGATGTATATTATATGATGATGTTACCAAGTATTGGTGGGATGATTTACTTCAAGATTTCTTGCATGATTTCACTCTTTAATTGCATGGTTTTACACTAGTATTACACACCAACCAAGTGTTTGATAAAATGTCCGATTTAGGGTTCTTGAGCTATTGATGTTCCATTGCATGAGCTATGACTTGTATAACCTTATGATGATTAACGTATGATATAAATATGTTGATTTCATGAAAAGTACCTGTAGTGTTGGAAGTTGATCAATTGCCTCGTTCGGGGGGTAATAGGCTTGAACTACCATGTTGGGGGCTATGTACCTCAATTGCATCGCTCGGGAGGTGGTAGGCCAGTACAACCATGTTGTGGGATTTGTACCTTAATTGCCTTGCTCGAGAGGTAGTAAGCCCATGCAACCATGTTGGGGGATTTGTAGCTCAATTGCCTCACTCGAGAGGTAGTAGGCCCGTGCAACCATGTTGGGGGCTTTGTACCTCAATCACCTCGCCATGGAGGAGGTAGGCTTTGGTTACTAATAATGACCTCTTCCTACACATGTAATATGTTCTATATATAAGCATGTTTTCTTCAAGTATTATTCATGCATACCATATTCTTATATGTTCATCTATTGCCTAATCATGCCTTTTGACTATGTTGCTTATCTATTGTTGCATTATATTCCACATACTTAGTACATTCAAATGTATTAATGCATACTCTATGTCTATATGATGTCACCGTATAGGGACCGGAGCCCCACTTGATCATCCTTCTCCTCGACGTGGCTAGTACGAATTTTTTACAAAGCAAGTGGTGAGTTCTCAACTTTAGGGATAATGACTTGATCTTATGCTATATATAAAGACTCTCTTTCCTTTTTATTATACGCTTGACTATGAGGGTGAGCCTGGTTGCTTGTCTTAGCCCTCGCTAAGTTCTATGTTTAGTTGTGTTGTTGGACAATATATGAATTGATGCTATGAGCCTTGAATCTATTTACTCTATGATGTTTTATGCTATGAAAGATGTCCCTTAGCCCTATGTTCAATTATTTCTACTCTTTTATTGTAATTTAATTGCTTTTGCGACCAAGGATGTGTAATGATATGTTAAGAGGCTTGCTTGGAGTCTCTTCGGGTTCCCCATGCTCTGTGTCACGTCTAGGCCCTTGACTTAGGTAATCACAGATGAGTCTATCTCTAATGGTGAATTTCATACATCCTTTTCCATGCTTGCCTAAGTGGTGACTACTCAGACTAGGCAAACCAATCTTCCTCGGGATTCCACTCTGGCTTCTAGAGTGAGGGATTTCACCTAGATGAATCCTCTGGAGTTCTTTGGGTCTAAAGCTGATAAGGATGCTCAGGAGTTCATTGATATGCTCTCCAAGGTATTGAATGTCATGGGTCTCACTTTTGAGGAGAGGGCTGAACTCGCTGCCTATCAGTTGAAGGACGTAGCGCATGTGTGGTATACTCAGTGGTCTATAGAGAGGGTGTGTTGTGATGCAGTTAATTGGGAGGAGTTTAAGCTTGCTTTTCTAGATCGTGTCTTCCTACTTGAGTTTGGGGAAGCCAAGATGACTGAGTTTATCAACCTCAGGAAGGGAAATATGAGTGTGAAGGATTATGCCCTCAAGTTCACTAAACTCTCCAAGTATGCTCCGACACTTGTGGCTGATCCTCGTGCAAGAATATCATAAGTTTGTTTCTGGTGTTTCTGATATGCTTGTATATGAATACTATACGACCATGCTTAATTGGGACATGGACATCTCTAGAGTTATGGTTTATGTCGAACAGATTGAAGGGGATAAGCTCAAAGGGAGGAGAATGCATGATCCTAAGAGGGTGTTTTGATGGTGGTTTCTCCGGCTCCCGGGATGGTGGTTTTGGTCACTTCCAACAGGGCCAAGGTTTGGGTGTTTGGGTTGCTAATGCTAAGGTGCCTCCTCCTAGGGCACAGGTTGGTGGTGACCAGGGATACCCTCTATGTTATAAGTGTGGGAAGGCCCACACAGGTAAATGTTTGAAGAATGTGGGTGCTTGCATTGGGTGCGGTGATAAGAACTACAAAGTTGCTGATTGTCCCAACAAAGTTCATAGGGGTCAAGGCCTGGTGGCTTAAGTTGGACAAGGTCAGCCAAGAGTTCCTCAAGGTGTTGCTCTGATGAATAACAAGTTTTATGCTCTTTATGCACCTCAGGAGGTTAAGAAGGCTCCGGATGTTGTGATTGGTACGTTAAAAGTCTTTGATTTTGATGTTTATGCTTTGCTTGATCCGGGTGCAAACATGTCTTTCATGATTTCTCTATTGGCTGTTAAATTTGGTTTGAGTCCAAAAATTTTGACGGAGCCTTACGTGGTGTATACTCCCGTGGGTGAATCTGTTGTTGCACATAGGGTCTATCGTGGCTGTCCTGTTTCTGTGTTGCATAAGGTGTTCCCGTGTGATCTTGTGGAACTTGAAATGTATAATTTTGATATGATTCTTAGAACGGATTGGTTGCATGCATCATCTACCTTTATAGATTATAGAACTCGGAAGGTTAAATTCCAACCTCCCGGTGAGCCCATTCTTGAATGGAAATGTGGTGACTCCACTATTAAAGGTCGGTTTATTTCCTACCTCAAAGCTAGGTAGATGATCTCTAAAGGATGTATATACCACATTTTGAGGGTTAAAGATGTGGAGTTCAAATTGCCTACTCTTGAGTCCGTTCCCATGGTGAATGAGTACCCTGATGTGTTTTTCGAGGACTTGCCCGGTATTCCTCCCAAAAGTAAAGTAGACTTTGGCATAGATCTTATTTTGGGTACTCAACCTATCTCTATTCCTCCCTATCTTATGGCACCGACTGAGTTGAAGGACCAGTTGAAAGATTTGTTAGAAAAGGGTTTCATCAGGCCAAGTATATCTCCATGGGGTGCTCCAGTGTTATTTGTAAGAAAGTAAGATGGATCTCTTCGGATGTGTATCGATTATAGGCAATTGATAAGGTGACCATTAAAATTAAATATCCATTTGCTAGGATCGATGATTTGTTTGACCAACTTCAAGGGGCTACTTACTTTTCAAAGATTGACCTCCGCTCTGGGTATTATCAGTTAAAGGTTAGAGAATGTGACATTCCCAAGTAGGCTTTTCGAATGAGGTATGGGCACTTTGAGTTTGTGGTTATGTCGTTTGGCCAACTAATGCTTCGGTCGTGTTCATAAATCTTATGAATCGGGTGTTTAAGCCTTTCCTTGATAGTTTTGTGGTTGCCTTCATTGATTATATTCTTATCTATTCCCGAAGTGAGCGGGAGCATATGGATCATTTGAGGTCGGTTTTGCAAACCTTGAGAAAGAAATTTTATGCCAAATTTAGCAAATGTAAGTTTTGGTTGGATGAAGTTGCTTTCTTGGGTCATGTGGTATCCGATTGTTAGAACCCGTATGTCCTTCATTGGATCGATTAAGAAAAGTTTGGGACCAAAAGTGGCAAGGACGAATGTTCTAAGGGGAGAGGATGTTAGAACCCGTATGTCCTTCATTGGATCGATTAAGAAAAGTTTGGGACCAAAAGTGGAAATTATGGAAGTTGTGGTTCTTGAAGACTTAAGTGGTGTCCACCTAAAATTTGTGTTGAATTCTTATTGGTACAAGTGTGTGGTGTGGACTATTTGCTTTGACCAAGACTTATATATAGATATATTTATAATATCCTTTGCCTTCTTTCATTCCACACTTAGACAATTAAGAGATAAAAAGCTAAGTTAAGAAGCAAGTTGAAAAGCTTTCGGCCAAGCTTGAAAAAAATTGAAATTCTTTTCCATCCTCTCCAAAATTATTTTGATGTTACAAACTTATTATTTTGAGGTGCCTAAGTAGCTTGGAGGTGTTGTTGTAGCAAGAAAACCTCTATTTTCTCATCTTTGGAACCCTAAACCATTTGTGAAGTTGAAGTGGAAAAGTAAGATTTAATCTTAGTTTTTTGTGTTATAAAGGTCGTATGTATGTTGTAGTATATTAATATGAAGAAAAATCTTGGAATATTAAAGGTTGGAAGTGAATTGTGTGTGTGAAAGGGGAGGCCGTGTGGTGTGGTGTGAGTTGTCTAGTGTTGGAACTATGAATTAGTGCTTAATTAGCATGATATGATTATCATAGAGTAAAGGAATAATTGGAAATCACCTAAATGTATATATTTTAGTATGCTGTCCAGTTTTGATAATGTGATTAAATGAGGTTACATGGAGCTATTGTTGTTATATTGGCATTAGAATTGAATATTGATGTTGCTAGGTGGTTGTTGTTGTTGTTGTTATTGATTGATTTGAGCCGAGATGGATTCTCATGGCATTAGAATTGATTATTGATGTTGGATTGTTGTTGTTGTTGTTGATTTGAGCCAAGATGGATTCTCGGGGTGGTTTGATTTTAAGGGGAGATGCTGCCCAAATTTTTGTAGAATTAAAGGCAAGAATGGGAATGTAATGTCCAAAAAGGTCTTTAGCTAATTGTTGGCGTTGTTATGAATTGTTTATAAACTTTGGGCAGTCCAAAGTATAAGTTGGAGATCATTTGAGGTATCTAAAGCAACCTTATCCTTTTTGGCATGACTTAACTAAAAATATGTTAGGATATGAGCTTTATTCCGGCAATCCGAGCTTAAGTATGATCCATACTTGTTTCTTGGCATTCTTATGTTAATTCGTCATAATATTGATCTTATGTTAATTTTCTACAATAATGAATCCTATGTCTTGAAAATTTGTAAGTTGCAAGAATATGAGAAATTTCATGATTTTATGCATATGATTCCTCACTACTCTGCTCGTGCCCATTATGATATCATTCACCGGTTCCCGGGCCGGTTGATTATCGTGCGCATTATGATATACTCTGGTGTTAGGCTGTGTTTGGTAGTGTGTACAGGAATGACGATATGTAACGCTTGGGACACTGCATATTCTGTTATGTTTGGTGTTAGGCTGGATTTAGGTGAAGTTCATGGACGGCGATACGTAACGCCCGACTTACCCATGCTATTTCTCATTTGTTTTATATATATTTTGGTGTTATGCTGTGTTCGGCGGGTCGGCTTTGCCTAAGGGTTGGCCTTCGCTTAGACTTGTGTTATGCTGCGATTGGGCTTTGTGATATGTTTTTGATATGTGATAGAGATTTCGAAGATTTGAACTTTCTGGTGTTATGCTGTATTTTGGTGCGGGTTTCGGAGGTCGCCATCGTTCTTGTGCGTTAGGCATGATTTGGTATTTTGAAAATAAATATTTGGATATGCATTTGATTCTTATATTTTGATTTGATTATTACTTAGATTTACATTTTGTACATTCTGCTTTATATACTCGGTACGTATTTCGTATTGACCCCCCTTTCTTCCGGGGCTGCGTTTCATGCCCGCAGGTACCGATGTATAGTTTAGTGACTCACCAACTTAGGACATCCCCTTGCTGCTTGATGTGCTCCCCTTAATTCGGAGCCTATTTTTGGTACATATACTTGTTTGTTTATTTGTATATACATTTATTCGAGGTATGGCGGGGCCCTGTCCCGTCCTATAATTCTGTCAGTCTGTTTAGAGGTCTGTGGATATATATATGAGTGGGTTGTGCTCAGTCCGTACAATTAGATGTGTATGATATGTATGTTGAGCGGTTTTGCCCGCCACGGTGGCCTTGTCGGCCTGTATATATATATATATGATGTTCTGTTGGTATTTTTTGAGTGCAGGTTTAATTTGGGATAGTCCGTAAAACAAAGAAAACTCTGCCAAATTTTTTTTTGTAAATCTAAGTCTTATGTTTGAAATTCAGCTTTGTGATCATGTCTGGGTGCCACACTCCGGGCCCTAGTCATGGCCCACGGGGTTGGGTTGTGATAGAAGTGGTATCAGATCAGTTCGTTCTTGGATTGTCCATAGACTGTGTCTAGTAGAGTTTTGTTTATCGATGTGTTGTGTACCATATCTATAAACAGGAGGCTGCAGGACATTTAGGATGTTATTCTTTCTTTTTTATCTTAGATTGTGCGATAGAGCTGTGACTGATTGATTGTAAAGTTTGATCAATCTATTTCTATATTCTGATTTTTGTTTAAAGTCGAACCAGTTCTTGTTCTGGTTGTTCGAAGAAGAGAGAGTCCAAGGTCTTGAAAGTCTTGATTATGGAAGATAATTAATCAACACTGCCTAGGCCTGGAAATGCATGTGGAAATGCAATTGGTTTCACAAGGGCCTGGAATTGATTACAATCACCCTTTGTTCTTGTCTCCTGCAGATATGAGTGGAACTCAAGTCATCTTATTTCAACTAATGGGGATTGGAAATTACCCAATTTGGTGTAGGTCACTGAGAGTTGCTTTACCTGGAAGGTACAAATTGGGATTAGTTGATGGACTCGAATAGTGATGGCAGAGTAAAAAAAATTAAAGGGCTTCTAGCATTTGTTTTTCAGTTGCTTCAGAACTTCTGTACACATAATAGTGTACTCAAACTTGCTCAGAGTGTGATCGATCAAAATAGGCTATAAAATCTAATAACAACAAATCTCAAGATAATAGTGTACTCAAACTTGCTTAGAGTGTGATCGATCTTCTCGGTCATTATTTCCCTCAGTCTATAGATATCTTAAAACCTGAGAAAAGTTTTATGGATGGTGCAGCTCCAGTGTTGCTCAAGTTTGGAGATGGTGAAGATGTTCTTGTAACTATTTTCGGGAACAAGGGGATTGATAGTGGGAAAATAGAAGGCTTTGGTGCTGAACAAGTCATATTAGTATGTGATGAAACAGGCAAGCAAGAAATATATCGTTTAGTTGGGCAGAAATCTCTTATTCTGACTATAGTTGAATGCAAAGGGCTTGAATTTGAGGATGTGCTTTTGTACAATTTCTTTAGCTCATCGCCACTTGAAAATCAGTGGAGAGTTGTATATGAGTATATGAAAGAACAAAAATCCAGATGATGTGTCCTTCCCAACTTTCTCTGATGAAAAATATAATATTTTGTGTTCTGAATTGAAGCAACTTTATGTGGTTATTACTCGAACAAGGGAAAGATTGTGGATATGTGGAAGTATAGATGAGGTTTCCATGTTTGACTACTGGAAAATGTCATCTCTTATGGAAGTAAAGGATGTGCATTTAGTGACAGATGCTATGCAATCTTTTAGCACTCCGGAGGAGTGGAAATCGAGGGGAATGAGGTTATTTTGGGAGGAAAATTATGAGATGGCGCTTATATGCTTTAAGTAAGTGGGTGAGTTTGGCTGGGGGAAAAAGGGCAAAAGCAGCTGGTATCATGGCAATTGTTGAAAGAAATCGTTATTCAGATCCCCATAAGGCTCGCACCTGTCTTCTGGAGGCTGCTGACATTTTATTCCATTAGCATGTTTAAGTCTGCAGCAGAGTGTTTTTGTGACTTGAAAGATTATAAACATGCAGGAACTATTTACTTGGACAAGTGTGGTGAACTGATTAAGGCTGCTGAATGTTTTACACTGGCCTGTCATTATAAGAAGGCAGCAAAAATTTATGCAAAAGGAAATTATTTCACTGAGTGTTTGTCAGTTTGTACCCAAGGAAAATGTTATGACTTGGGTTTGAATTACATCGATTCCTAGAAGCGATGCGCTTGTCAGTGCGATAATGTTAGGAAAAGTGTTGAAGAAATTGATGAAATTAGTAAGTTCTTGGTGAGTTGTGCATCTAACTCTTTTGTGCTTAAGGATAGAGAATTGATGATGAAATTTGTCAGGGATTTCCCATCGATGGACTTGAAGCGTGAATTCTTAATGTCTCGAAAGTGCTTCCATGAATTGAGTCTTTTAGAAGAAGAACTAGGAAATATTGCTGAAGCGGTAGAAGTCGCACGTCTGAGTGGAAATATACTGAGAGAAGCTGATCTCCTCAGGAAGAGAGGGGATTTCGATAAGGCGAGATCACTCATCCTTTTATATATTCTCTCTCATTCTTTATGGATGGTTGGAAGCAAAGGTTAGCCTTTGAAATCAAGCTCACTCACCCTTTTATATGTTCTCTCTCATTCTTTATGGATGGTTAGAAGCAAAGGATGGCCTTTGAAATTGTTCGTGGAAAAGGATAAACTTTTAGAGAAGGCAATGACATTTGCGAGACAGGGAAGTTTTGAAACTGTGTGCATAGAGATTAAGGTTTTATTGAATGAGACAGTTGATTGGTATGACCTGAAGAACAATTTCATTGACTTTAAGAAATGTAGAAGTTTCCAAGGTGAAATTTTATGATGTAGAAAGATCTTGGATTTTCATTTTCAAAATGACGTAACAAAGTATGTTTGGGATGATAAGTTATTACGTGATCTAACTGGTTTAGATAAACTAATTCTGTGCTGTCCGGTTAGTATTAGGATGCTGATTTATTTTTAGAATTCATGGAAGAAGAATGCCGTTGATGTTCTTGATTCTCTAGAGTGCCTTAGAGATGTTGATTTTGGTGAATTCAGTGGAGTTGGCGAATTTTGTCTAAATTAATTTGGTGTAAGGCAAAAATTGAATGGTGCCAATGTTATGTATATTCTGCTACATCCAGCAGCCAAATGGGTGAAAAGAAGGAACAAACAAATGGATGCTCAGCGTTTTACCTCTGCAGTTCATACTCATTTGCGTGCAGCATTGCTCCTAGTTGGTCTCAAGGTTCTTGAGACTTTTGCATCCCTCTATGAGTTGGCTGTAAAGTTGATGCCTTTATTTTGGCAAGGCATGTGCCTACTAAATGTGTTTGAGATAGCAAGATTTTTAAGTCAGTCCAAACATCATGTCTTGAACAGTTTTTGAGTTGAGGATGCAAAATTTTTTTGACACTTATGTCAACAACATACTTTGATACGGTATTCCCTCTCGATTTGCGATAGTAAATGGTGGAACGTGTGATTTCTTCAAGGAGAATACAACTTTTTTGTGACTTACTTCAAGAATTTCTTCTAGATATTGGCACTAGTGGTCCTCTTAGCTATGGACAGATCGTAAGGATGGTGGTCGTATGCCTTGTTTCGAGAAAACTTCCCAAGGAGCTGTACGAGAAACTTGCCGAAAGAATCCCTTCAGATGTTCCTTGGAAGTCATTTATTAAAATTCTCTATTGCAAAAAATAGAGAGAATGTTGGGAAAATTTTAACCAGTCAGTCGATTCAATTGGTGGCCAATCGTTAGAATTTCAAGTTCTATCAAGCAATGGTAATCCTGAATGTTTTAAGTTATTGCAAAAGTTTTGTAAAGCTTTGCAGGATATGTTCGGTGCTATTTGTAAGAAAAAAAAGATGACAATTGAATGAAAACTGCTGAGTGTTTATCCCCCGTCTATTTCTTGTATCTTCTCGAGCGTTTCCTGATTTTGGTATCTCAGTATAATGGAATCTTCTTCATGATTAAATCTTCATTTGTGGAATGGCTGATGTCTGAGCAATTTAAATCCCGACCATCTTCCAGGGATGCTGGAATCAGCTTCCAGAGGAACTTTGTGTCATTCTTCAATGAGGGTCGGAAAATAACTACATTCAGATCAATGATTTTGGAGAAGCTTTTCTAAAAGGCAGAGATCCCTGTTGGTTGTTAGTGAGGTTGTACAGGGTGTTGAGTACTCAAACATTATCTTCGTACAGTTAGGAGCAAAATGCAGTAGAGAGGATATCTTGAGTTTGTTGCTTCCAACTGAAACGGGCAACTCAATAGATCAAACTCTCACTATTCCAGAAGTCATGTATTGCATGGATTTTTCCTTACATTGTGGTGATCAACCAAAGATTTTGAACGTTACTCCTGTTCCATATCAGTGCTTGCAAATGAATTGGGTTGTGTTTCAGGAAATATCAGATGTCTTGAAGTCTAGTGGCAGTTATGACAATGGACCTTCTGCAAGTGTCTCGACTATAATTTAAAGGAGGAACTGAATGGTAATGTGCACTTCTTGACCGCTGCAGTTAATCTCTGTTCGGAGAAGATACTTTATGTTCCCGAGGACATGATGGAGGAAACGTGTAATGTGCTTCAGGAGTTGAGAAAACTCCATTCATTGATGAATATGAGCAATCTGGACAAGGGGAACCATTGAACTATTGCTAAAGAGTTTGCTGTCAAGGAAGCCCAAGCAAGAAGTTTTCTTGAATCATTTCATTGTGCCCCAAGGACACAGTCGTCGTATTAGAGAACTAGCGGATGGAGAAATATGGCACTGGCCAAGGGAGCAATGTGAAGAAGGATGCATCATCTGTCAATCACGTGCTTAAGTAGAAGCAAAATAAAACATCTCAGAATAGAGACAGGGGTCTTATGAAGTCTAAACCAAGTAGCTTGCAGAGCAACAGAGTTTTAGCTGCTGTAGAATCTATGAATTATACCAAAAATTTTGTTGCACAGAACAGAAGGATAGGTGCATCTACCCGATTGAGGATGCCTGCCACAGCTGACGGCTACAAGTTTGAAACTGAAAGAAAACTTCCCCTAAATTATTTACGTAATTCATAAGGCCAGTTTAATATTCGAGGACAAATGTTCTAAGGGGGGAGGATGTTAGAACCCGTATGTCCTTCATTGGATCGATTAAGAAAAGTTTGGGACCAAAAATGGAAATTATGGAAGTTGGGGTTCTTGAAGACTTAAGTGGTGTCCACCTAAAATTTGTGTTGAATTCTTATTGGTACAAGTGTGTGGTGTGGACTATTTGCTTTGACCAAGACTTATATATAGATATATTTATAATATCCTTTGCCTTCTTTCATTCCACACTTAGACAATTAAGAGATAAAAAGCTAAGTTAATAAGCAGCCTTCTTTCATTCCACACTTAGACAATTAAGAGATAAAAAGCTAAGTTAATAAGCAGCCTTCTTTCATTCCACACTTAGACAATTAAGAGATAAAAAGCTAAGTTAAGAAGCAAGTTGAAAAGCTATCGGCAAGCTTGAAAAAAATTGAAATTCTTTTCCATCCTCTCCAAAATTATTTTGATGTTACAAACCTACTATTTTGAGGTGCCTAAGTAGCTTGGAGGTGTTGTCGTAGCAAGAAAATCTCTATTTTCTTGTCTTTGGAACCCTAACCCATTTGTGAAGTTGAAGTGGAAAGGTAAGATTTAATCTTAGTTTTTTGTGTTATAAAGGTCGTATGTGTTTGGAACCTTAGCTCAATTGTAGAGTTGAAGCCAAAAAGGTAAGATTTAATTTTGTTTTATGTGTTATAAAGGTTCGATGTATGTTGTAGTATGTTAATATGAAGGAAAATCTTGGAATATTGAAGGTTGAAAGTGAATTGTGTGTGTGAAAGGGGAGGTCGTGTGGTGTGGCGTGAGTTGTGTAGTGTTGGAACTATGAATTAGTGCTTAATTAGCATGATATGATTATCGTAGAGTAAAGGAATAAGTGGAAATCACCTAAATGTATATATTTTAGTATGCTGTCTAGTTTTGATAATGTGATTAAATGAGGTTACATGGAGCTATTATTGTTATATTTGCATTATAATTGATTATTGATGTTATTGGTTGGTTGTTATTGTTGTTGTTGATTGATTTGAGCTGAGATGGATTCTCGGGGTGGTTCAATTTTAAGAGGAGATGCTGTTCAAATTTTTGTAGAATTAAAGGCGAGAATGGGAATGTAATGCCCAAAAAGGTCTTTAGCTAATTATTTGGCGTTGTTATGAATTATTTGTAGACTTTGGGCAGTCCGAAGTATAAGTTGGTATTGGGCTTGCGTTGGATTATTTTGGAGAGCGTTTGAGGTATGTAAAGCAACCTTATCCTTTTTGGCATGACTTAGCTAAAAATAGGTTAGGATATGAACTCTATTCCAGCAATCCGAGCTTAAGTATGATCCATACTTGTTTCTTGGCATTCTTATGTTAATTCGTCATAATATTGATCTTATGTTAATTTGCTACAATATTGAATCCTATGTCTTGAAAATTTGTAAGTTGCAAGAATATGAGAAATTTTAAAAATTTTGAAAGAATTTATTCTATATTGATTTTAAAACTTTAAATGTCCGTCACTTTTGATAGAAAGTTCGGATTGCCTCGAAAACCATTTTGAAATATCTCATAAGATTTTGTATGATTAGGATGACTATGTTCTCCGTAAGTTGGGTCAGTTTGGGTCTCCACTGACCGTGGACCCTACGATATATTTTATGTGATTTTGACCACTTTTGAAAGAATATGTAATAAATATTACATTAAATTCGAATATGATTGTTTTACTCATTTTTTGGATTTATGATAATGATTTTATGCATATGATTCCTCACTACTCTGCTCGTGCCCATTATGATATTGTTCGCCGCTTCCCGAGCCGGTTGGGTAGGCTGTGTTTGGCAGTGTGTACAAGGACGATGATACGTAACGCCTGGGAGACTGCCTATTCTGTTATGTTTGGTGTTAGGCTGGATTTAGGTGAAGTTCGGGGACGACGATACGTAACGCCTGACTCACCCATGCTATTTTTGTATTATGATATGTGAGACAGGGACGGTGATACGTAACGCCTGGCTTACTTATCCTATGTTTGATATGTGGTGGAGATTTTGGAGATTTGAACTTTCTGGTGTTATGTTGTGGTATGGCGCGAGTTTCGAAGATCGCCATCGTTTCTGTGCGTTAGGCATGATTTGGTATTTTGAAAATAAATATTTGGATATTTGGATATGCATTTGATTCTTATATTTTGATTTGATTACTACTAAGATTTACATTTTGTCCATTCTGCTTTACATACTTGGTATGTATTTCGTATTGACCCCCCTTTCTTCGGGGGCTACATTTCATGCCCGCAGGTACTCACGTACAGTTTAGTGACTCACCACCTTAGGACATCCCCTTGCTACTTGACGCGTTCCCCTTAATTCGGAGCCTACTTTTGGTACATATACTTGTTTGTTTATTTGTATATACGTTTATTCGAGGGTACGGTAGGGCCCTGTCCTATCTTATGATTCTGTCAGTCTGTTTAGAGGTCTATGGATGTATATATATGTGGGTTGTGCCCAGTCTGTACAATTAGATGTGTATGATATGTATGTTGAGCGATTTTGCTCGCCACGATGGCCTTGTCAGCTCGTATATATATATGATGTTCTGTTCGTATTTTCTGAGTACAGGTTTAATTTGGGATAGTCCGTAAAACAAAGAAAACTCTGTTGAATTTTTGTTGTAAATCTAAGTCTTCTGTTTGAAATTCAGCTTTGTGATTGTGTCTGGGTGCCCAATCCGTGCACTAGTCATGGCCCATGGGGTTGGGTCGTGACACCGATGATGGTATAAAGGTGGATCCAAAGAAGACCGAGGCAGTAAAGAATTTGCCTAGATCGTTGACTCCTTCGAAAATTCGAAGATTCCTTGGTTTAGTGAGTTATGATACAAGGTTTGTTGAGGGATTCTCGTCTATTGCTTCTCTATTGACTAAATCGACTCAAAAGAAGGCTAAGTTTGTATGGTCGAATGAGTGTGAGAAGAATTTTCAAACTTTAAAGGACCGACTTAAATCGACTCTGGTTTTGACTGTACCAAATGACATGGATAGGTTTGTGGTATATTGTGATGCCTCTCAGATTGGGTTGAGTTGTGTACTTATGCAACATGGTAAGGTGATAGCCTATGCATTAATGTAATTGAAGGTACATGAGCATAACTACCCAACTCATGACCTTGAGTTGGTGGAGATGGTCTTTGCTTTGAAAATTTGGAGGTACTATTTTAATGGGATGCATGTTGATGTTTTCACTGATCATGAAAGCTTACAATATGTGTTCACTCAAAGAGACCTTAACTTAAGACAACGGAGATGGTTGGAACTCCTAAAGGATTGCGATATAAATATTCTATATCACCCCGTTAAGGCAAATGTGGTAGCCGATGCTCTTAGTAGGCTTTCTATGGGAAGCATGGCTCTTGTTGAGGAGGACAAGAAGGAGTGGGTAAGGGATGTTCATCGTTTGGCTAGATTAGATGTTACAGTGATCGATTCCAATGATGGTGGTATACATGTTCTAAATGGGACCGAACACTCAATGGTTGTTGATGTGAAGGCTAAGCAAGATATAGATCCATCCTTGGTTAAATTAAAGGGATGGTTGCCAAGAAGAATATTGAGGTTTTCTCCCAAGGGGGAGATGGTGTGCTTCGTATCATGATCAGTTAATTCCAGATGTGGATGGTCTTAGAAAGGTGATCATGAGGGAAGCCCATAGTTCTCATTATTCTATTCACCCGGGGTCCAATAAAATGTATCGGGATTTGAAGAAGGTATATTGGTGGCATCGTATAAAGAATGATATAGCCAAGTTTATATCTGAATGCCCAAATTGTAACAAGTGAAGGTCTAGCATCAAAGGCCCGGTGGGTTGGCTCAAGACATTGAGATTCCTACTTGGAAGTGGGAAGACATAAATATGGATTTTGTGGTTAGGTTGCCTTGGACTTAGAAACAATTTGACTTCATTTGGGTTATCATCAATTGGATGACTAAATTGGCTCATTTTTTATAGGTCAAGACTACTTTTAGTGCCGAATAATATGCAAGGTTGTACATTAGGGAATTGGTAAGGTTGCATGGTATTCCTAGATCTATCATATCGGATTTACCTCTCACTTTTGGAGGTTGTTTCAAAAGGGACTTGGTACTAAGGTCAAGTTGAGCACCGCTTTTCATCTCCAAACTAATGGACAAGCCGAGAGGATGATTCAAACTTTGGAGGACATGTTGAGGGGTTATGTGTTGGAATTCAAGGGTAATTGGGATGACCATCTTACACTTACTAAGTTTGCTTATAATAATAGCTTCTATGCTAGCATTGGTATGGCTCCATTTGAAGCCTTATATAGTAGGAGGTGTAGGTCTCTGGTGGAGTGGTTTGAGTTGGGAGAGGTGGCCTTGATTGGCCTGGACTTGGTAATAGAGGCTATAGGGAAAGTGAAGTTGATTAGAGAAAGGTTGAAGATGGCTCAAAGTCGCCAAAGGTCCTATTCGGATCCTAGGAAGAGGGATCTTGAGTTCCAAGTTGGAGATTTGGTGTTTGTGAATGTCTCACCTATAAAGGGAGTGATGCATTTTGGCAAGAAGGGAAAGCTATGTCCCCAGTATATAGGCCCTTATGAAATTATAGAGCATATTGGGAACGTGGCGTATAGGGTGGAGTTACCCATAGATTTGAGTTCTTTTCACCCGATCTTCCATGTGTCCATGTTGAGAAAGATGGTTGGGGATCCTAGCACCATTGTGCCTTTGAAGGGCATTGAGGTTGAGAAGAACTTGTCTTATAAGGAGGTGCTAGTGGAGATCTTGGATAGGCAAGTAAAATGACTTTGAAAAAAGGATGTGGCTTCGGTGAAAGTTCTTTGGACGAACCAACATGTGGAGAGTGCTACATGGGAGGCGGAGTTGGACATGATGAAGTGGTATCCCCATCTTTTCCAATCTACTCAAGCCTAAGGTATTAGGTTCTTCCTTCCTCGTTGATCCCAATTCTTTCTTTCTTGTGTCTCATGGTATTACATGCTTACATGTGCATTAAAATGGTTATGATGTTTTGAATGATTTTATTTCACTTTGACATGAGATTCGATGACTTGGTGATTTTCAAATGATGAGCTATGCATGGTATCGTATGTTTGGAAGTCTCATGTTCTAACTCAAGCCTTTCAACCCTTGCTCTTGCACATTCAGGGACGAATGTTCCCAAGGGAAGATGATGTAATGACCCGGTTATTGTACGACTTCTTCGGAACTTAAAAACATTTATTTCAAGAATTTTTGGACTAAGGTGTCACTCCAAGGGTGGATACACGACTCCTATGAGGACACACGACCCGTGTAGCCTCTAGTGAGGTGACACTTGGCCTCAAAAAGTTGAATGGAACCTTAAACGTGAAGAATTTAGTCAAGGCACGTCACACTTGCACCTTCACGGTCCATGTGACACTTCACGTACCGTGTAGTGATGCTGTGTGGTGGCCTTTGTTGAAAAATTTATAGTTTTGGGACCAAGTGTGATCACACGGCCCTTTACACAAACCATGTGGTGTCTCACGAGTCGTGAGGCTCTCCGTGGGGCTTCCAGAGTGAAAATATTCTAAGTATGGGGTCACCATCTCGTAATCTTTTGTGAAATTTTCCTAAGGTTGGGGATACGGGAGCACCACACCGAACCGTGTGGCTCCACACGGGTCGTGTAGTGGTCCATTTGGTGGTTCATACGAAAATTTTCTAATTGTTGGTTCAAGATCAAAATTTTCAGAAATTTGTCTAAGTGTGAGTTCACAGGCAAGTAAATGGACCTAGTAATGCCACATGGACCGTTTACCCTCCAGTCAAGTGACTTCCAGTAAAATTTTACTCCGATTTATTAATGGCGTTTTCATAAATTTGATTATTTCTATTGGCCTTTTGGGAATTCCTAAGCTATTCTAAGTTCATTTAAAGACCTAAAACCCATTTCAAATATTCAAACCTATCACCCATGATTTTAATCTCTCAAAACACTCTCAAAGGCTTTCCACCAAAAGAACTCTTGGGATTTCAACATTTGAGCTTGGGGTTTCAAGTCTCCTTCAAATTTCTTTGGGGTTTCTTCATCTTAGGGAAGGTATGTGGGTTGATCCTTGATTTTCTTTCAATCAAGGAGACCCAAAATTATTTTAAGCAATTTCATAAATTTTTAGTTTATTTTAAATGGGGGTTTTAAAAATTATGAATCCTAAAATTCTAATTTTGCAGGGGTAGTTATTATTTGAGGATTTTATTGTAATTTAAACTATTACATAAGGATTTACTTTGGGTTTATGGAATCTTTAAAGTATGCATGTCCCCTTTAAGGCTTTGATCTAAGCGTGGGATTATATTATGATTTGAATTGTGGTTTTAAATATGAGTTACTTTAATTTTATGTTATACTATTGTAATTTGGATTAAATCTCAATTACCCATGCCATTTTCACATTATTCATAACATATGCATTCATATTCACGAGAATTTATGGAAATTATGTTATGAATTAAGCCCAATTATATTTTATGATATGATTTTGGTAAAATATTGGTTATGACAAGAATGTGCTCACATATATGTCTATTGATTATGGCTCTTTGTACATTTTGGATGTATATATATATATATACACGTATATGTAATCTTGTGGGATGACGACTTAGCACTGATGGATGGAGGGTCCTCTCTCTCTCTCTATCCTCGAACTATGTGCCTAGCATAGGTTCCTTTCCGAAATGGGGATGCCCGTAAGGAAAGTTGCCTACGAAATGGGGATGCCCGAAGGAGAAGAAACGATGTGATATGACATGCTATTTATGAAAATCCTCTCTGAAATGGGGATGCCCGTAAATAAGGTTGCTTCATACGAAATGGGGATTCTCGTACAGTGAAGTATGGTTTACCTTTGGCAAGTACACCACCTCTGTATCGATGAGGGGATTTCATCGGCATTCTAAGTAATAACTTGCTTGGTCTTACTTATGTCAGTTGAGGTCACATCTCCACTATATATATGAGCATCATTTGCATTTCAAGCATCATGAATTTTATAGCATCTTGCTATATTATATTCTTTGATATTCAATTCCTCCTATATTATGTGCCCTTTCATCTAACTTTGATATGCAGGTTTTGGTAAGTTTATGCATTGAATCCCTCATACTTAGTACATTCAAACATAATAATCCATACTCTTTCCTACATGATTTCAGCATATAGGAACCAAGGTGAAACGACCCCCCAAAAGAAAAATTGCCCGAAAACGTGCTTTGTAAGTGCCCGAAATCTTATTTTCCATATATCTAAAAATTCATTTGTTATTTTTAAAATTTGACTTCATATTCTTTTTTAGGGGGTCAAATTGAGTGAAGAATTTGGTCTAACCCGAATTTTAGAGCAACCGTATCAAAATCTGAAAATCACAAAATACGCTATTTAGGAGAGTCCACTTTGAAGGGGAATATCTCTTAGTACACAAAGGATTGGGTGGCCCACGACCTACCAGCTGAATGCCCTTTGAACTATCTGTCCAATGCACTTTATTTCACCTCATTCCGA